>JAQFYB010001705.1:0-30208 GCA_034694085.1 Pogonognathellus longicornis
TCTGTACCACTGGAGTGCTTATCTGTACCACTGGAGTGCTTATCTGTACCACTGGAGTGCTTATCTGTACCACTGGAGTGCTTATCTGTACCACTGGAATGCTTATCTGTACCACTGGAGTGCTTATCTGTACCACTGGTGTGCTTATCTGCACCACTGGAGTGCTTATCTATACCACTGGAGTGCTTATCTGTACCACTGGAGTGCTTAGCTGTACCACTATGCACTAATCCTACAAAACCTACATTTGAGCCGAGCTATGGAAAATTAAAGAAGACGTAGCTATTAGTGATTGGTATTATTATATTGTTACATTTTTCGACTGTCTCAATTGTTTTTCATAAAGACTTGGATGCCGAAATCCATCGTTAAAAAGCAAGGCGCTTCCTTCATTGGTCAAATATGTATGAAATGCATATGTACTCAGGCTAACTATTTCGTTAGTCAACCGTGTGTCGTCTAAAGATTATACTTTTAGTACACTAATAATATATTATTTGAATGATTATTAAGGCTCTGTGTATGTAATGGTACCTACTAATAATGTAATGCAATAATATGGGTTTAATTTTTTCTTATGTGTATGATCCCTCGTCTTAGATTTCCAGCCAACTAGGTTGAATGAAACTAAAGTATATTTCAGTATAGTTTGCAGGTAATAAAATATGGCCTTTTCAATAAGGGGATATAGATATAATTAGTCTTGTAATTATCCAGAATCTAAATATTTGAATATTTCGATTTCAGTGAGTAATAAATCGGAAAAATAATTATGGAGAAAACAACAAATAATATTTTTACAAATGAAATAACGTCTTTACATCATAATGAAAGTGGAATCCGAGGAAGCTTCATTCAGGAGCTTCAAGGAATTCAACTGCCGAGTTTCTTGCTGAGAACGTTGATTTTCACTCGAATGATATATACAGGGTGTGTTTGTCTGCCTTTTATCCTCACGTCACTTTTATTAGCCCTCTCAAAAATTTGAGGGATTTTAATGCAACATACAAAAATTCTCATATGTAATGCAGTCTAAAATAAACCATCATGTATGCAGTCCATTTCATTTATGTGTAAGATCGACGCGAACTCGAAACAATTATATTCGTATGACTTTTCATCAGTTATAATATTACCAATGTAAAATTAGAATTGAATTTGTTACTGTAAATGAAAATGAAATGCAAAAATGTCGTTGGGCGAAAATGGCGTATTGACTTTATTATATCTACGAACTTGGTTTTGTGTATAAATAAGCAAAGAACAAACACAATTGTGTAATATAAAATGTTTTGTATATTTAACATTAGGTACTTAAACTTCTAAATATTGGATGCTTGTCATTGCAAGTTATGAATATATAGGTTTATAAAAAACGGAGAAATACTGTGTCAGCATTGGGACGATTTTTGACCAAACGTCCCTAAGTTAATGGGCAGTTTAGTCTTACAGTTTCTAATTGGCGAATGTTTGGCAATGCGTTTACTATTGTCACTACTACTGCTGGGTTTGTCTCGCTCTCGTCCACGTCCACAGGCACTGTCCACACTACATGAGTCTTTATTAAATACAATACTACTACTGTCCACATAGTTGTTCTTATTGCTAGCACTTGCACTATTACTACCACTCATGTTACTGTTAGCGCCACTACTATTACTATTATTACCACTACTATTCAAATTATTACTATTGGAACTATTTGTGCTGCCTGCTGAAGACGAATTGGTTAGAGTTGAGGTGGGGCCCACATTGGTACTTTTGCTTTGTTCCCCTCCTCGGGAGGCAAAGTACACTGCGGCTGCAGTTTGGATGAGGTCGTTTTGTGCCATGCTAGGAGAATAGCTTCCATATTGAGAATCCGTCAGAGATCTTCCGTCTCCTTCATCTCTTCTGGACAAATCACTGGGAGAGCTCTTGGAGCTGGAACTGGTAGATCCTCCGATACCGTGGGCAGTCAGTCCAGCTAAGTTTAGACTGATTGGGGAAACTTGAGCAGTTGTGACAAAAGAACAACCTCCTTTAGGGCCTCCTCGTGCTGTGACACGACTGGAAGTTTTTAAATTTCTTTTCATGGGGACTGGTGGAACGGCTTTTTTCCCACCACTAATAATGCTACTGCTTTTTGAAGACGGGAGGGTATTTTCGGGGGCAGAGTCTTCTGTTAAAGATAATTGATCAAAAGTGCTCATCGTATCGTCCATACTCACTGCACCACACTCTGTATCACTTTTATTTCCACTGTTGCTTTCAATTTGATTCAGATTCAATCTATTTGTGAGTAAAAGTTTGGACAAGGGTGGGGCCAGCCCCAGACCCATATTTCTCTCGTGGTACACTTCACTGATGGGCAACTCTCTGGCCATTTGTGCCATGTGCGTAGATTTAATCAAATGTTCGTGAATATTCCCACCTTCCAAAGAATCATCTTTGTCGTGCATTTGTGAATTAAGTGTTTTTCCAGGGAACACATTCCTCACTTTCATCCAAGGCTTATTTTCAGTCGTTGTACTACTATTACTTCCACCAACACTTTTCCCTCCGCTTCGATTGGCTTTCATATCACTGATTTTCCAAGTGACTCTTTTAGCAGAGTGGGTGGATTGTGAACCGGGTTTCGAGTCTGACGGATCAAAACAATTGTTATTTCTCAAGGGTGGTAAATTAGGAATAATGAATTCGGAGTCAGAGCCTTGAGAATCGAATCCAGACAACGATCCAGCAACAGAGAGAGCGCTAGTAATTCCTAAACCTAGTAAACTGTCTTTAGGACTCATTGGCATTGTCGGTGCTCTTCTTCTCACTGTGGAAAGTCCATTTTCCCAGTCTGTCATTGAACTACTGCTGCTTGAACTATCTGCTCTTTGTACTGCTATCGATTGGTAATTCCTCACTGCTGCAGCATTAACAGCAGCATTTCGAATTGCAGGAATCGGTGGTCTCACTGAAGACATCGGTGGCAACATTCCACCAAATGTTGAAGAGGCGGAGCCAACAAAGCTCAATTCGAGATGGTCACGGTTTTTCAAATCATTCGAACTATTCGTATGTCCATCTGGTTCTCCTCGACTACGAACATAACTCGTAAACGCTCCTTTTCCCATAGCTATGTGCTGTCTCACTGGAAGGTAAGCTGCAGCTTGCATTGACGGAGCTACTCCAGATACCATTCCACACAAATCCTCAGTTCCAAGCTCCAAGCTTTCCAGCGAAAGGCTTCTTTCAAATGCACCATTTTGTTCCATTCCCTCTCCTTGCGAATCTGAAAGTGAAAATACCAACATTAGGTAATGCTCTACACAAATGTCATATCGTTTGTTGACATGCTGTCACTTCACGTGGAATTGTTGTTGACAAGTTGAAATAACAATTAAATTATTACCAAATAAGGCAAGAACCGCTTGTAAGGCCAGTTGTAACATGCGTAAGTTGACATGTTTTCCAACTGCGAGAATGACTTCATTTTCACCAACTTCAATCAAATCGAATCCTAAAACAAGCACACACAAACTCATTTTAATCCCAAGAAAATAAACACGTGCTATTAGGTGCATGAAAATGTTAATTGTATATTGATTGATGAATAACGAATTTTATAAGTATTTGTATTGTATGTGCTTACCCAAAGAAGCAAGGAGCTCGTGACAACCAGCAATACCCCATAGTTTGACATTGATTTTGACTTCCACTTTGTCAGACTCTAGATCTTTAGTAGCCATTTCTGCAATAGCTTGTCGTAAAATGGAAATGACATCTTCTCCTGCTTCTGGTGTTGAAAGTAGTTTTGACAAAGCGTGAATTGATGGTGGAGCTAAGCCTGTGGATATAAGAATTAATGATATTATGTTTACTATGCTGTTGAATATACAAATCTAGGAATTGAATTGCGAGAAACTTCTAAAGGTATGTTAAACGTGGATTTAAGGATAATTACCCAGAAGAGCTTGTAAGCTGGCGCTGCATTTGACGAGTCTTTCTCCCGGATCATTCTGTGGGAAGAAGACAGCGGCAGGAAGTCCATTGGATGCTGGCTCGAATCGGAAACCCACAGACATAAGAATTTCTTTCCATCCTGAAACATTGCCAACCTTGTTTTCGATACTCTTCTGTGTTGTGTACATGGCATTTTTCTGACCATTGTTGATTCTTTGCAAAGATTTCTCAACCTGTTAGCCAACAAAACACAACACGTTAGTTACATTACAAAGGTTTCTCACTGTAGACCCTGCTAAACGCGAAGTGAGTTTGCGAGTTGAATGAAAACCAGATTTAAAGTATTTGATAAGTCTACGAGATAATTGCATACGAGAATAAGTAGGTATGTAAATAATATCACGAGATATAGCAAGGTGATCGGAAGACGAGGGAAATATTTATGCAAAATGCATTACCAAGTGAAGAGTGACTCTGAGAGCATCTCTGGATCGATCAGGATTTTTGAGCAATTCCCAAATAGCTTGACTGGTCAGAGCAACTTTATTCGACAGCTGAACATCCGAACCAATGAGCAAATAGCCGGACCAGTTGGCAGGGTGAGCAAAGTGTTTGGTGTGCTGGACGGTGAGCATGGCCTCCGTGATTGCATGACTGACTTTGGAGCCTTGAAGAAGAGACGAGTACAAGGCTCTGAAAAATATTTTCGAAGCTGTCTCCGGCACGGGCCACAGAGTGATTATCACAGCCATGGCTCCAGCCGCAAGTAAAGCTTTCGAAAGTCCAATTACGCTGTCTGCATTCGCAAGTCCGTGTTTGTCTCGGGTGTGACATGAACTCAGAACCACTAACTTCGCATTCAGTCTCAGTTTCAAAATATCTGCCGCTGTAAGCAGGTACTCGTCAAAGGCAGGAGTATCCACAGAGCCGTTACCCTCTTGACTGTTCGTTTCAACACTGCTGCTCGTCTCACTACTACTAGCTGCATTTTCACTGCGTTGCTGCACAGAGCCAGGAGACAACACAATCGCACTCAACTTCCACGAAATGTGAGTTGCCAAATGAATGCACTCCGCACTGCAAATTTCTTGAATGATACTTTCCTTCGTTGCTTTAACTCCAAGAAGCGGTTGTGATTGTAAAATTTCTGCCACCATATTGGCTTCATGTTCAGCTCTGGGAATGTCTTCCCAGCCCCATTGTTCAACAACGGCACTGGGCAATTTTGGATTTCCTACCACTAGCGGAACACTGTTTCCACTCTTGTGAGATTTCGATCGGGCTCCACTTCGAATCGAGGAAATGGATGGAGTCACAATCAACTTGAACTTTTCACAAAGATACTCCTCACTAGTACAACTACGAAGAATGGGGAAGGGGACGAGAAGCAAATCGGTTTCCAGCACAAGAATCAGTTCACGGAAACACGTTTTGTCCAGAACACTGAGTTCCTCCTCAAATGGAGCGATGAGCATTTGGTAGAGAGAACGAAGACAAGAGGGTCCTTGCCAAGAGCTTCGTCGTGAACGAGTTGAGCCTGGGCGACTGGTTGGAGTGCTCTTCACACTCCCTGTGGCACTGCCCACGCTAAATAAACTTGACAGACTGTAACTACTGCAGTTGAAACGATGATTTCGGCTCACCATTCTCAAGAAACCTGTCTTGTCATTGTCTTGGTTCAGCTTGTCACCAAGCTCTTCTAAATGCTGAGACCATAAGTCAGAACCGTCGGCTTCTGAGTCGATCATTGACAAATTACGAGAGCTGCCGGAGACATTAAAGTCAATTCCTAAAGCGTCCCGAGTTCCTTCTATGTAGCGCTCTAACAACGATCCCATATTCGTCACTCCTTCCTCATCTTCCAAACATTCCTCGTCATTGTTGATGCATGTCTCATTGAACTTTACAATTCCTAAATAATGCAAAAAAAAAAAATTAATACTTTGCGGCTACGACTAATTCATAATCAAAATAACAACAATTGCTATATATGATGAGCATAATGTATTATTCTCATAGAGTTGTTGCTCCGACTTACCTCTTTCTGGAATTAAAAGCCAGGAATAGAGATAGCCTCCCGCAATGCTAAAGTACAACACAGCAGCTCGGTGACGGTTGACACGTTGAATCAATGCTTCAACACTGTTAATCAGACTTGTTGGCAGAGTGCATGTAGATGTTGCGTATGTAGTGTCACTTTTGAT
This sequence comes from Pogonognathellus longicornis, assembly GCA_034694085.1. Classification (NCBI taxonomy): domain Eukaryota; kingdom Metazoa; phylum Arthropoda; class Collembola; order Entomobryomorpha; family Tomoceridae; genus Pogonognathellus; species Pogonognathellus longicornis. The sequence goes on from JAQFYB010001705.1 coordinate 6,138, forward strand.
ATTTCCAATTAAATCTGTTTTGCTCAATAGCGTAGAGTTGGCAATTGTTCGACTTTTCTCTGCAACTAAAAGCGTCACATCAGTTCTTCCCATTGGAACAAGTATTCTTTGTAGAGCTTGGTAAGACGCAATTTGTCGGTCGAAAAGAGCCAAAGAGTATTCACTTCCAGTTCCATTCACGTTCTGACGAATTGTTTCGAGTAAATCAGTGGATTTCTCCAAGTGTGCTTGAGCAGATTCCAAATCTCCATGTCGCCACAAAGCCAATCCAAGGAAATGCCGAATTTTCGCTTCTTCCTCTTTGGCATCTAACTTCTCAACCACTTGGAGTCCTTGCTGAAGGTACGCTACTGCTTGTATATTGTTGCCCAACGCATGGTGTATTCGCCCTGCAAGATCAAAAAATAAACAAGCATGTAAAAAAAGTACACTTCGAAGCTTTACTAAAACACACACACACACACTTCGAAGCTTTGAGTGGCACAATGTGTGCATAGAAGAGAGTAAAGGAAAAGAAAAGGTTGAAATGCTACATACCTATACTACTAAAGGCGACAGCTTTGGCCAATGCGTCATCTAATTGAGTAGCGGAATTAAGATGATGTTCTTGATAGAGCAAGGCCTGTTCATAATTTCCCATGGACTCGTAGGCTAAACCAATATTACCATAAGCCCTCGTTTTCGCAGCAGTTGATCCAGTTTCCTGAGCAATTCGCAGATCCATTTCGTGATACTCAAGGGCCTCTGCATATTCTCCCATACATTGCACACTTTTGCCTAAATTGGACACTGCGAGAGACTCCAGTTGCCGATCTTCACTTTCTTTGGCAATATTCAACTGTTGTTGAAAGCAACTGACAGCTTGTTCGAAATGTCTCAAATCTAAATGTTCTTGTCCTAAATCTCCATAGGCGGATGCTTTCACTCTCATCAAATCACTTTCAGAGAATTCATGCCCGGAAATGTTAGCGACAGTGAGTCGTTTTTCAAAGTAGGCAATGGCTTGGGTGGATTGTCCAAGAGCCTTATATGCCATGCCGATAGCACGGTATGTCCTCTCTTGATCACGAATACATTGAGTTTTTATAGAAATTTGTAAAGATTTTTCATGGCATCTAATGGCTTCTTCATGGTCACACAGAGCACTGAAGCAATCTCCGAGGTTCCCATACGCTCGTCCCTTTTCGATGATATTTCCTTGGCTGGGTGTCTGACTCGTCGAAATCAACGGCTCAAGAACAGCCAATTGTTGCTCAAAAAATGTAGCAGCCTCTTCATAACTGCCCATGTTCATCCGAGCGATTCCTAAATTACCATAAGCCTGAGCCTCAGTCACGGAGTCTTTCAAGTCTTTCGTTCTTTCCAGCATTTCTTCGTAGCATTTAATGGCACTTGTGTAATTGCCCAGAGACATATGCACAGCTCCGAGATTTCCGTGTGCTCGACACTCACCCCGTGCATCATTCGTCTCTTGGAGAATTGTCAGCTCCTACAAATTACATATCACAGTATGAGCCTTCATGAAAGCAATTCATTCCATGCCTTCCGGCCTCCTATACCTATACCATACCATTATACTCAATATGCACCATCACCACCAGGCATCCTTACTCCGCACAGCGTCAAAGAATAAGTGTCAACATCACGTACAATGTACTCCACCATCACACAGCTACCAAAACCAGCTACCTACACTCTCCACACTCAAACACCTATAGCCGACTTACATAAAACATACCACACTTAAAACTACCTCGTATACCTGTCCTATCAACATAACAGCAATACCGAATACCTAATGCCAACACCAAATTCGTTTTGCATTCACTTTACTTCTAACAATGTTAAGTAGTAGCAATGTAGCACATCCCATACAATGTTCATAAAATATTAACTAATATGCTGCTATAGTGCTACTTATTATCATAAAAAACTCAAGAATTTCATTTCCACTATTTAAATAACAGTGATGCAATAATAATAATATTTAAGTAGTATGTATGTACATTATTTACAGGAATTTTATCTCAGGTTTAATCTTATTACGTATTTTATGCTAAACGTGAATTTAGTTTTTTCACTAAAATGTGAATGTGAGCGTAAAATATTTTCATTTGATTTTAGATAGCTATCTACCTACAATATTATGATGATGATTATTATTATTTTAATAATGTCATTACATAAATTCTTTGAAGGTAATGAGATTTTCTGTTAGTCCATTCAGTAGCTAAGCTATCTGTAAGTAATAAATGTATTAAATTCCTGGAGCGTACATATTTTGTTGTAATAAATTCAGTAGCTGTGGAATGCATTAATAAAATTAATAATGGCTGTGCTCAGAGTTCTGTCAGTAAGAGCGTTATACGCGTTATTCAGTAATCAAGTAAAGTCTATTACCGATCAGTAAAGCATCGGTTAAGATCGCCCACTCTTAATACTAGGGCAGAAACTTTACCGAACGTTAAGTTTATTACTTGCTCGGAGGATAGTATTTTCTTATTACCGACAGCCAGTTAAACTAATTTGAAATTTCCCGCAGCAGACGCAGCAAAGAGCCGCACTCCCAAGCACAAACTAGCTATCTACACTCCCAATTCTTCACCAACTCACCCACAGTTTACTGCTCTTGCTAGGAAGTGAGCTCAAGTGTCGATTCAATAAATATGTAATAATGGCTGTATTACCTGACTACGCGTTTACTTGTTTACTTATTTGAGTACAGCCTATGTGTTTATGTGTATAACGTGTGAAGTTGTTAGTATAATAAGAAAATGTTATTATATCCAACCATAGGTACGTGCGCCTGTTTAAGCATCACATCGCAGTAAGAGAGAATACAACGCATATTTTATGTAAACTACGCTCCTGTGTATCGTCGTTGTGTGAATATTATTTCTTTGTATACAGCTTAAGACAGCTTTACACAACATCTTCTATTACCTTATTGGTAAATATTTTATTAAACCCATGCTTATAAGATAAGGCTCGAGTTAAAAAGGAATATCAGTTTACATTTTCTTCAGGTACCCCAGTACTCAGCATACACTGCTAAACTAACTACGATGATTTGTTAGGTATCTGTAAGACTATAAAACGATGAAATGCTGGTAAACATTAACATTAACTTTGGACCATAATTCTTCTGTTGCATACAGACAGATAGTTTAGAACTCTATAAATAAGTCTTCTTTGAGTTTTTCGTATGTGCGTTTGCATATTTATAGGATGCGGGAAGTGCAGCGGATGGCTCAAATGTAGACTGTCAACAGAGCGTAAACTAAAACGCAAATTACGATAAAAAACCTCCGTCTTACATACAAAATATTGCAATTATTATTATAACTGCATTAAAAACAATAAGACCAAAATATAGGTCGTAACATTTCTCCAGAAATACAAACAAAAGTAGCAAATAAAGAGAAATGTCAGGTTTCCAAAGGTCAGCTGTTATCTCTAACACTTCTGCCGACTGGAGGAAAACTCATCATGGGAGAAAATCCAAACTGGGTTATTTGTTGGATACAAATTTATTTACGGATGTAACGTTTGCCATAGGTCCAGAGAAGAAAAATATATTTGCGCATAAGTTTGTGCTGGTTATGTACTCAAGTGTCTTCGAAGCAATGTTTAAGGGCTCATTCAGCAAATGCGAAGAAGAAGGATCGGTTGTGGAAGTACCTGATATAGAGCCTAATGCTTTTCTTTCTTTACTCAAGGTACACAAAGTATAGAACATCAATCATACAATTTTTTTACTTTCTCTACATTTTTGAATGTGAATAATTCTTAAAAAAGTTGTCTCATATTCCCTATCCCGATTATCCAAAAAGTATAACATAGTGTTTCTATGCTCCTATTACGTTGAATAACTTCTCATGAATAGTTTATTGCAGTTTATTTACACAGGAGAGTTTGCTGCAGACATTAGCACACAAGATGCTCTCGGTGTTTTATATGCAGCAAAGAAATATGACATTTCGGAATTGGAGGTAGAATGTACAAATTATCTTAATTGTCACATCACAGAGGAAAATGCTGTCAGCATATTTCAAACTTCACAACTTTTGGAAGTGGCAGAGTTAAAAGACGAAGTCCAGAGCTTTCTCATTAGGTAAGTTCTATGTAAACATAGACACTGTGAGACTATTATAGGTACTGTATACACTCTATTTGTGAATTGATTTTTTCCTTATTTTTTTCATCCCACTAACAATAAGTATTTTGAGCAAGTCTCTAATATGCATATTATGTAGAAATGTGTGTAAAAATCCTATTATGACTGACTTTATGATACTGCTTTAGAAATTTTGACAACATAATCAAGTTGGACGATTTTCTCTCCATGACCAGACCGAATTTGAGCATGTTTCTCGAAAACGATGACACGAACGGTTGTGAATTGGAAATTTTTAATGGAGTCTTAAGGTAAGTAGATTTAAAGAATAAAATATTTCCTTATGCTTAACTTTTACAAACCTCCCCACTAATTTGTAATTACTGACTTTGATAAAAAAAATCGTGCATGAATCTCATGTATAATTAAAGATGGGCAGTTTCCGAGTGCACTAGAAACGGTTTGGAACAATCGCCTGATAATCTAAGATCTGTCTTGAAAGAAACTTTACATCTAGTCAGGTTTCCAGTAATGTCAAGTGAAGATATTGCGCTACAGGTCGTGCCTACAGGAGTCTTAACACCTGAAGAGTGTACTTTACTTTTTCAACATTTGGTCGTTTCACCTGATAATCGGTATAAAGATTAAGACATTCATGCTATACTTAATTCAAAATTAGTAACTGTATTGACAATTGAAATGTGCCAATATTATGTTCACTAGGTCTTTACTTGCTCCCACCCCATTCAAATCCAAAAAGCGAAACTGTTCGATTTACAAAGTCAATTTTTACGAAGAAGTGGCCAGAACTGCGTACGTTGATATCAGTGCTGGTTGGTACAACAAGTAAGTTCATTTAAATCATTCAATTAAGAAATTCATGTAAAATCTTTATAACCAATAGCCTAAAGATTACCAATGGCAGTGTTTTTCTCAAACTAAACAGATTCATGGTCGATCAAGCAATCTCAATAATCAGTTTTGGATTCTACGGACCACACTTCGTAGATATGGCCACATACGAAGTCAATATAAAACTACTGAAGGATTCTTCAGACACCTCAGTATTTGCAGAGGCTAAACAAACTGTTAAAGCAAACACAAATGAAATCTTCCATGTTAAATTCCCTAAATCCGTGCCTATAAACGCTGCAACATTTTACAGAGCTTGGTTTTCCTTAAAGGTATTGGCTTACTGAAAAGATACTGACCATCATTAACTTTGAAAGTAAAATTTTCTGAGAGTATTACAGAAAACATTATTTCATTTCAGGGTCCATTGACTTGTCATGGAATCACTAGTACTCCGTCCCAAGAAGTGGTTGTGCCAGTCAAAGGTCAGCGTTATCGGCAAGTGAAATTTACGTACATTGTGACAGGTGCACATCAACTTCCGGAAATAAGCTTTCAGATCTAGTCATGCAAAACAATATTATATTCCCGCGATATATGTTGAGTTGCTAAACCATCATTAGACAGTATGGTATAAAAAAGCTGATGTTACTATATTCATTTACAGAGTTCAGAGGGTTGAGAATTATTATTTCTCTGCTTTAATCTCAAACTATACTTCGACAATACAATTGCATAGTATTTGTAAAGTTACAAAATAAAAATATAGGTATTTAATAGTAATTAGTAATTCATTGTTCTAGAGTTCTAATATAAACGCAATTTCACATACAATAACGTACCTAGCATACTACATGTATCTCTCCTTTAACGTGATATTAATTTAATAATGCATCATTATACGTTGTATAGAAATCGTAATATAGCTAGTAATAGTAATAAGTAATAATGTAACTTGTATAACATTGAGTTCATTGTGATATAGACAGTAAATAATAAAATTAGTTCCTCGTAATGGCATATTAGTACCAATGTTTATTAGAGAGATATATTAAACACATATACATATTAGTCCATTGTTCATTTCACATTTGTTCATGTGAAAGTATTGTGTGAACCTATAATATTATAACTTGTTTCGTCAAATTGTTTGTTTCCATATTTAAGAAAATAAATCTCAAATCGATCAAATGTCAAAGCATAATACTAAATGAATTGCATTTTTCTGAAAGTTCATATTCACTCATTTTAAACAACCTTACGTGTTGTGTTTATAAACATAAATGTTCTTCGTTATGGAAGCTACAAGACTGGAATTCCTACGACATACATGAATGTGGTACTCCGATTTTATGAGTATTTTTAGTTTCCATTTCAAAATTTTATTTCAACACACAGATTATGTATATAAACGTTAATTTCAGTGTCTTAATGGAAGAATTTCTCAATTTATCTGGCTACTTAATTTTACGGCTTTGCATGCAATACTAACTCTGAATGGATGGAACATGAACCATTCATTCATGAAAAACATTAAGTTGTTTTCGTATGGGTCAATCTTAAAATATGTATAATTTCCCGATGTAAATATAGTAAGTACGTATAAAATACATACCAGCAACGACATACTTTGCAATTTTGCATTCATACTTCGCATACATACCTATATTATAGTATAAATATTGCAATGCTTAATTTTAATTCATTGACAATGGCTAGGTATTATTAGTTTTGAATCACATACGTTGTTAATTTCTATTATTGCCATTTTCTATTCTGCATTCCTACACAAGAAAAGACCATAAACATATTATTAGTGTTGTATTCAGTAACTTACGACTTACAACATCATTTCACCAAGCAAAAAGTCCATTATGTTTACAACACTTAATTTTATATATAAATGCATCACGCGTACATCCGTCAGAATGTTGCGTGTCGCATGCGGCGTGTCACGTAGTGTCCTTACTCCTATAACAACGATACGTGAGTAATTAGCTGTGACAAACTGACAAAGAGGGTACTTTTTCCATCTTGTTGAGTACTTAATGCACATACTAGGAGAACCATATTATTACCACTCGACTTTCACTACAAAGGAAAAAAATGCAGCAATTGCCAATTTGAAACGCAAATACATATTCCAACTTATGAGTATCATTTGTTTAAAAGATTGCATGTACCTATATGTTGTTTGTGCTTTTTGCCTGCATCATCATGTGTAAATGTCTAACTGAACTTGAAGTTTACATATTATATCTCACCCAAACAAAACACTAGTAGTGTTAGTAGTGTTAGTTAGTATAGTGCAGTTGTATGAATAAACATTTTTGTGAATACGCGTATCTCGCTATGTTGCACGCACACAAGACCATTGCAGAGAGATAGCAGGAAAAGAGAAATTAGTTGCAGTTAGTAAAACTTCATTTATCTTTTGGAAAGCTACTACAATGGGCAAAACGAAAAATCCTTGTGCAAACTTATTATTACGCTACGCTATTGAAAATTCCTATCAAGTGGAGGAAATCAGTTGTTGAGGACCTGGGTAACAATGTTTAATAGCATTCATAGTAAATGCAAATACAATTTATGTCCTCGGTCAAAACCAAATTGTCTAATACCTTAATATGCACATAGGTAATCAATTGTGTTAAGGTGTAAAATGTTGCGACTATAATATATATGCAAATGCTAGGTATGTGATCAATTAGTAAACCAAATTATGATAAATATTCTTTACCTACATACTTATTCGCTTTATAGTACGCCAAATAATTAAGAAAGACATCAAAGGAGATTGTTCGTAAAGGTATGTTTATCTTATCTATGTATTCGAATACGGTCTTCGCTAAACTGCAAAATAACTAAACACCCATACATTATTTGAAATTGTCAATGAATCATTTTTATTCATTTGAAGTACACAGATAAAAATAACATACGATAACTAGTATTTTAATAGCAATTCAATTTCTGTTTTTCTTTCTTCTATGCAAAGGTACTGTCAGGCCAATGATTATTTCCATTTGTGTACCATCACCCCGTTTGCATTTCCTTCTCAACATTGTCAACATAAGTAATGGCTTGACCACACCTAATCAAGTAGAGTCTAAGGAAAACATTTTTTGAAGTCCGAAGCTTGTAAATTAAATGTACAAGACAATGACAAACGAAACCAGTTCCAAGTCCAGGTGAGTGAGCTCTACTTGTTAAGCAAATAATAAATCCAAACACCTGACATTGTGGCATTTACAGACATCATGCGTTATTTGTTTATACCTAATCTTGCCAGTATAGCAAAGTAGCAAGTAATTCAAGTAATTGAATTTCACAGAATCGATAGGAAACGAATTTTATGATTGATTGTTATTATTGATTGATTGTGATTCCTAAAGCACAACGTAAAGTTTGGTAATGAAATTAATAAATATACCATTATCCAATTACAATCTGCATTATGACATGGACTGCAGCAAAAGTTCGCCATTGTCCTTCGTCGATTGACTCAATTATTTCCAAAGCTAAATAAAAAATGTGTCCATCTTTTAGTCAGTTAAGTTTTCAAACTTTTGAAAGTTATTTTTCATGCAGTATGTATGAAATAACAGAATCCGATACTTTCAAATGCATGCAACATTGAAAGAACAATTGTTTCATAGGTTTACATTATTTAAGAAGAGTTTCAGTAGTAATATCAATCTGTTTATCAAATGAATCTCTGTTTTAAGATTCATAGTCTGAATTTCGAGAAATCCAAATGAAAATATGAAATTCGCAATGTATTATAATATAATACTGATATGAAGTTACACTTCAACATAATTTTCTCCGATAGAGGAAAAGTAAAGTAATTTTATGAACTAAAAATGACAGCAATTAAAAGTGAAGCTCAAAAGAAGGTGATACTGATCGAAACAATATTAATATAATATCTACAAACACTCTTAAAATATGAATTGATGTTTTCTAACTGTTAGAATGAGAATTTTTAAATACGTCTTCATAAATGAAATGAAATAAAAGAAGACTTTTTTAGTAATCGCCTGACTGAGTTGAAAATTACAAGGGAAGAGTAATGGTGCTACATAAATAATTTTCACTTTCACATTCCTTGTCAAATGTACGTGTGTGTCTCTCCACACACATGCACCAGGCATTAGGATGAAACCAGCAACAATAAAAATCTCTGACAATCATTCAGAGCTTAACAATGGACTTACATAAAAGCCCAGGAGGAAATTTGCCTACATTTGTTTGTATATGAATGCTATTAAGCTTTTTCGCTGATTAACCCCAACAGAAAGTGAATGCTCATGATGTTCCACGTATATTTATTGTTGTTCTGATAGATATGCATCCTACATGAACCACTACACTGTAATAATGTGTTTTATGGCTCGCTTATCAATAAATGTACTCTTATACCATTAAAATATGGAAAAATCTAACTTTATGGATCTCATGTAAGTCTAGACACAGACAGGTTTCATCTAGCTTTAGAACGATGCTCATCTAACATACTACTCTACATACAAGGAAATCATCTTTATTTATTTACAACTTATTCCTACAACATTCATACAGCAAAAACTCTTCTTGGCTCTTTCAACACTATTTGCATCTTGCTCTGCTCATCAAACAACACACCTCAGGGATCCACTTGACTGCGTTTCAGAAACTGCGTGAGAATCCCAAGTTTCTTACCTGAATACTAATAATAATACCATAGTGTCTATTGTACTGTACGTACTTAAGTTCAAGTAGAACCAAAAATCATAATAAATACATAGATACAATACAACCGCAATTACATTGAGCAAATATCAATACATACATTATATATTACATACATACATACATACATACAAACATACACCAAGTGCAAGCGAACTTAAAATTTCAATCATGCTATACACAGTAGAATTTAATCCAACAATTAAAATACCACGCAGCTGCAACTCTTATAATAATACATCAGTAATCCTTCATCCTGTACTAAAGTGTGAGTTTTCAATAAAAAAATCCACATGACATTTTGTATCTATGTATTACTACTCATGAAATCATGATTGCATTAATGTGCCAAATTGACTCTATATGTTAGTAAAAGCTTTGTAAAGCGAATATTAGTGAATGTGAATACAGATTTATATCATGAATGAGACAGAATAATGGAAGTGTATAATGATGCTTTGTACTGTAAATAAATGCACAAAAGTAAAATCAGTAAAATGGGACAACACGCGCTATGTATTTATGTATATACAAGATGTAATGCTGCACAGCATACATTTACCTTCATTTTAAAGTAATATCTAGTAGATTTAGAAATGTAAGTAGCTACAAGTACACAGATACCTATGTATATTATGTAGAGAGAGATATCTGTATTTTCTGTATAGAAGACATGGTAAGTGCATTTTTGATGATTTTGCCGCAGTAGGGTAGTGCATGAGTAAAGTGAGCTATTTCTGATGTTACGTATAGGAATGTGTTGTGTTGTGTGTACTAAGCTAGCACGTTTGTACACAAAACACAACATCATTGAATTCAACTTTCAACTGCATACTACATAGGTAACCCATACAGACGTTACACACCTGTTGTTGTTTAAAGGCATTGCATGAGTTTGACATAGGGAACGATGTATGTGCCTTGCCCCTGTGGTGAGAGGATTAGGTACACGTGTATTTACAGTTGAGATACAATTCGTCCCTTATTGCTATATGCACTTGTGAGAAATTGAAGAACAATGCTAGAGGGTTGTGTTATTAGTATTGGTGTGTAGAATGCATTATACCCCTTATAATCAATCTTCTTGAAAGAACAACTGAATTTACAGATCTTCAGGAGTTGTTCTGTAACATTGACGTTTAGTTGCCTCACAACAACTGCAGGGATACCACTGAACACATAGCACAGCGCTCGTTGTGCAGCTACCTTTTAACACGCGGAGTGGTGTGTTCCAACAAGTGACTTTTGTGCGTGTGTAAACAATTTCGAACATTTACTCTCGTTTTTTATTTCGAAGTTTGGAAATTACTTGACGTAAGTACAAAATAATTTTCACTTTCAACAAATATCTTAGAATTTACAAGTAGGTATTCTATGTACATTTGCATTCACAACTAAAGTTATTAATAATGAGTCAATATTCTTAAGAGTCAATCATTTTGTATCATTGTTTCAAGCATAATATTAAGTGTTACTTATTTAGTTTCATAGGCGAATGATTAGATTACACGTTATATCTGTACATGAAACTTATTGTAGTTGATTGCATGTATGACATGATTTTCTATGTCATACTACAAGTACAAAGGGTTAAATCTGAATAAGTGAGTTGGCAACACTATGGGAATATTTCTTATTGGCCTGTATTGTGATTTCTGTTAAATCATTTTAAATGTGCAATTAGAGAGGAATCAGAGGATTATTATTATAAGTGTAGAGTTAATCATCCATGCATAATACACTCATATTAGTAGACAAGACATTCTATCTAATTGTGTGGGAAGATAAAATCTTAATTTATAACCCCTGACCCATTTTTCGTTTCTTGGTCTTCGTTCGCATTCATTAATAGCATTTTCTGCAACAGGTACACAGTACGAACGCTCCAACCGTTATTCTACCTAGTGCATGTTTGTGCAAAAACTGTATAGGTACGTAGGTACAGGTAGTAGTGGGTTAGATGCATTAACTGTGGTTCATGCAGATGATTTGAAATGCATTTCAGTTTCAAGGGAATGCAGGAATTGAAAGTAGAATACCTGCAAATATATACCTACGGTATAATTTTGCGTGCATAATAAACAATAATTATTTTTATGTGCTACTGTCTCACATGCAGGCAACCAGCTTTTCTCAGATTCCATGTGGTGGCAGTCACAAGTCAGAACTATAATTAATTTTCCTATCATCATGCAATCATAAATACTACACCATTAAATACAACACAATAGACACTAGTTCTTATACTATAAGCTTTTCAATTTTCATTCAGTCTTATATAAGAAATAAAATAAAGTCTTTAGAGTATTTATATAATAAAATGAAATTACATTCCTACTGCATTAGTAGCAGAAGCACATATCATTGTAGAGTCATTATGCATTTAAACAATAGTAAATGAGAGACAAGTATATTAAACCATTTGTCTGCATAAACAGCTAATAACTGATAAGAATAAATAATGCAGTGCTCACTCAGTGTGAGAGTCTCATCATGAGTGAGAATATAATGTAGGCAGCAGACACAGTCAAAGTAATCATCAATCAATCACTCCATTCACATTCACCAAGAATGTCTACTAGTGACAACCATAGTATTAATAAGTATTACCCGTATACAGATAGACTGCCATAAAACTTTCCATGTAGAACTTTGCTAATTTTTTCAATTACTGTTTGACTTTCCTCTTCCATTAACGAATTAGAAAACAATGATTTTTTAAAGGAGATAGAATATACAAGATAGAAAGATGAAGTGTGAAATATAAGAAAAAGAACTTTAGCTACATACTTTACAGTTTACAATTACTCTTCTAAACAAAAACATACAACATACATCAAATACTTTAAAATTTTGCTACTGCGTCTGCAGATATTACCTACACGCTATAGAAAAATGCGACGCAAAATAATTAAATTGTACCTAATTACCTGTAAGCGTAGGTACATGGGACTTGCACTTGTTTGTAATTTATTATTTATTTGCACTGTATGCTTTAACAGTTAAGGTAATCTTATCATTCTTCCATGCAATAAACTCACTCTTCCAATGAACTGAAGTGGCAAAGAATGTGTTGACATTTTACCAGGAAAAATAATTTCGCTTTGAATGAAGTGTATGTTATTGTAGTAAACACCAGTACATGGTAATGATATTACCTGACTGCGTCTTGGAATGATATAGGTACATGATTGTGAATGGTAAAGCAAAATGCTAAGTTAGATAGGCACATTCGTACACACCTCCCTATGTATTTTGTATCACTTTTTATGAACTCGTACTGTAAATGAACACACTGCCAATTTTGAACTCAAATGTTTATATACGTCATTTTATTTACCAGAAAATCAATAACACACATACATACATTGTTTTCGATGCTTGTTGACAATTGCATTTTTCCATTCAACTTGATCATCTCTCGTACGTAAATGATTGCTCTGTTGCATACACGGTATTTACGGCAATGATTTATGTCAATTTGAGTATAAATATCAGCACACATTTTTAATTGTCCAATAGTGGTAAATTGTTCTTGTAATAGCTCTAACTGTAACTTTTGTTGACAAAAAGAGGCGTTTTTAAACCCCAAGCATCCAAGCATCCAAGCACTATCATATATAAATAAATATCCCGTTTTTTGATCTCATATTTACTTTACAACTGTGAATTTCAAAATATTATTCGTTAGGGACATTTGCGGTGAAATTTTAAGCTGAAAAGATTAAACTATAATACATTTGTATAATTTCCACATACTTTGTTCCTAGGAACAAAGTATGTCGTATGTATTTGTGTTGTATAAACATAAAATTTTATTATTAGCTTTGCCTTTATTCTTTTCCTGTTTTAATCCTTCTGTATGTATTTTGGAAAGCAAGCCTAGTATGTAGTTTAATATAGTACCTAAATGTTTACTAATAATTTACTAATAAGCCTGAAATTTGTTACAGTTTCACAATCAGACTGGTGAATTTCGAGTTTAAAAAGTTTCACAATGGATAACTTAGCAATGGATCTTCAGAGTGAGGTAAGTATTTTTGAATAAAATCTTTTCTGTTTGTTTTAGTCTACAACTTTTTTTTCTCATGTTTGATGCTCAGACTTTAGATTGTTATAGATTGTGGTCATTTTTGTGTGACTTTTTAGAATATTCGTTTTAGAAACGCGTTAAATCTCTTGAGATCATTTCTAGTTCAAATTGATGAGATCTTTGCACAAATCATGATTTAGCTTAAGATAAACGATTTTTGAGCATGTCAGCGTATACATGCACACAGAACCGGTTGTTTAGTTAGTGTTTGCATATTATATGCACAGAAGAGCAAACACTGCATATTATGTACAATCGCTGTATAAATAGAAGTATTAATAGTATACATGGAAGAGAAATTAATATTAGAAACTGAATGGCAATTTTTGCGTTTAAGGAAGAATAAAAATACGGGATAAGTTTCAATGAATATCACAGGTAATATCTGTAAAAAGTAAACTTTTGTGCATCCACATGATGAATAAGCAGATTATTCTATTTCTCTAATACACTTAGAATTAACCATCTCATACTAGAACTTGTAATTCACATGTGCTTACACGAAAGTTGAACTACAACTACAATAGAAATTAACAAAACATTTATTCACTTGAAAGAAAATTCTGCATTACATTACCAGTGTGGTTTTAATCATCTTACTTTTAAATGATTATTTAAATTTTTGACTGATTTCATTAGAACTAATGTAATAGCATATTGGTTAGATATATATACACCTAGGTACCTAATTAATAAATTTGATCAAAAAAATTGTTTGATGATGATGAATAATAAAATTATTAGAGATGCAATGATTTATGTATATAGCTGACAGTTAAAGTTGCAAACATATTGTTGCCGAAATTGCAGCAAGTAGATTCATAAAGCATTTTAAATACAAATATGAAAAAAATATTTTCTTCAGTGAAACCAACATTAAATAATCTGCTCTTTCTATATAAGCAAATTAGTTTGTGTGTGTGTGGTATAGTTGCAGGGTCCCCTTATCTATAGTAGATAAGGCAACTCTATTCTCAAGCCATAAGGAGGCCCATTTGAATAAACTGCTTGTTCACGGTCTTGCGACATTGTTATTAAGAGCATGAAGGACTAACGCAAGTGGCATTTCCCAGAGATACTATATAAGAACATCATCAATGCTCAAATACTATTACATATTCTGTGCATGCTAATCATCACAGTAAAGATAGACTAATTAGATACTCAATCAAGCAAATGACTCTACGCAGTATGGAACGTAAAGAGTAGCCCTTGTGGCAGTTGAATACTAGAACATCTAAGACATTCCTGTGTAAATATTCCAGTGACCGAAGTAGTATTCAATCTCAGATCGGTCGATAGTTACAAATGAATGTTATAACCACCGAGCCGACCACGCTGGGTAAATTAGTTTGTGTACTAATACACTTCATGATTGTCCTAAAGGTTTATTTATGTCTTCAGCTAAAATGATTTTTCAAATTATTAGTTGATTACAAGTTCTAGTGGGTATACATAAAAATAAATCGTGAAATGATACACACACGAAATAAAATGTTGATTTTTTGTACGACTTTCTGGGTCAATTCAAATCAGTTTGAATTAGTGTCTGTTTATGCAAACGGTTAAACAAAAGTAAAACAAGTACTGCTACAGAATAGTAATAAACTCGTCAACCAATGTATGAACTGGAACCAGTAAGTGAAAATTCATCGATTAAGCAATAATAACATCAAAAGATTTTCGCTTAAATATTACACAAATATTTGTTATTTAGATTTGAGAACTACTGTATAATCTGTGAACATTGCTGTGCATATTACTTTACTGCTCTACTTTGAAATCTTCGTGTTGCTCTTGGAATTGAGTGTATGAAAATGAATATCTGTATAAATTCTTCAGAAACATAAAAAGTACCTACACCTATAGTCAAATTTAATGCAATCTAAAGGGTAATTTAATCGCATATTTACCCAGTTTAGTATTTTAAGCATTTCAAACATCAGAATATTAGATCATGTCTCTTCATGTGTCAATGTCACTGACAAGTTTTGTGCACGTTTCCTGACACGTTGAAAGCAATCTTAGCTGATAGAATACAGAACTATGTAAGCCGGAGCTACGATAATTTTTTTAAAGTGTGTTGTATCGCTTTTCACCGTTCAAGCACATGTAAGCCCTATTAGAGTTAAAGGCTTGAAGCCTAATGTAATGATGACCCTGATCTGCGGGTGATAAATGAGTTATCATTGCAGTGCTTCATGTTTTAAAACAATTGAAAGGGCACTCACATGGTGTCACAAAATAAGTGGTATTTACTGGAAAATGTAATCGAAAATTCATATTATAACGAACATTTCATACTTTGTATTTGATTTTTTATTTTAATCAGGTACTTAATTTAATTCATTGAACTAATTACTCAATTATTTTTTTTTGCATTGAAGGATTAATTAACACTTCTGACCTCAGAATCAAATCCCCACATGAATCGTATCGATCTTCACTATTTCATACTCATTCATCTCTGTACTCCCATTCATTGACTTATTAATTGTTTTGCCAATTACAAATAGTAACCTTTTCATGATAGATAACTCCCACACATGTGTAACTTGCAAACTGGCAATAATGACCTAATGTTACATTAGACTTTGACTAACAAAGATTGATACTCATAAACCTATTCTCATTGGCTCGTGACTGTCGTGACTGTGAGTATCACTCTAGTATCTAATTACTTTTTTGTCATTTTTTACATTTACAATCTATACATCTCTGTATAGGTACATCGAAGTAATGGAAAATTTGTGCTAAGTTGTATAAATACATTTTATAGGTTATCTTATTTGTGAATATCTGTAGACAGACTAATTTATAATTTTTTCAAATTAGTTGCAGATTTCATTTGCAGCATGTGTGTTTTTACAGAACTTGTGTATTTATAGAACTAGATTGCATAATTGGTGGCTAAAAATAGTCTGAAAATTGTCTCCAGTGAAGATAAGCAGAGATATAAATGTTATTTTTAGAAGCAATAATCAGAGTCAGGTTAAAGTACAAAACCCCTTCTGAACTGCGTTAGGTGTCTTGAGACTCAAACTGCTTACTGCGTGTGAGGAGAGTTGATTGTAAAGTGCAAAGTAATTTTTCTTAGGACAATTATACAATTTTACATACACATGATACGTAATTTAACACGATCAGAGTATAGACATCTGAGTAGTTTTCGTACTCATTCCTACGGTAAAAGTGAAATGCCAATTGTCATAACATCAGTCAATATCATCCATGTAAAAAGGGAGTGGATATGAGAACGAGAACATGTGATTTTGAATACATTTGACTTTACAAAGGTTAACTGCTAACAGCCCTATTTGTTGCGTTATGAATTAAAACTTGAAATTATGGCAATTAACTCTAATTAACGAATGATCTATCTATATAGTTTGTACATTACGTATATAATAAGGCAGCAACTTTGCACAAGGTGAAGACAACTTTTGTTGTTGAGTATTCAGGATTCTCAGAACGATTACGTTTGTTGGATCAACAAGTGAAGATGGTGGTGTCATTTCATTTTTTGATTTCTTTATGCTCCATATTGAGATGTTAGTGTTTGTGTATGACCGATTCGACAGTTTGGGCGAACAAATGGTATCTTATTAACGTGATCTTTAGCCTTTTCATCTTATCTCCGTTTGCACACACAGCCATATTTAATTTTGTTATAAGTACACTCATGATTACTCATTACTCACATGTACTTCATATGAATTCTACGAGGTACACTGCTTATTCACTCATATAATTCCTATTAGGTACATATTGTGTACAAATAACTGGGAATTATCAAAATATCATTCTAGCAGTTGCTGTTCATTTGACCTCAACAAAATTCATAACTTATTTACTTCATTCGTGGAGACTTTTTATATTTTAAAGGCTCCATATAGGAAAAGCACAGACATTCGTCCGTATACTTACATTTTACACACACTTATTGGTGTCTCAGCCATTAAACTTAAACTTCAATTATGGTTGTTATTATAAGCAGTAAATGTTTGTCGTGAAATTGCTTCTTAGAATCTGTTTGCTTTACCCATTCACATACATTTTAGTACATACAGAATTGCACTACCCTTATACTTCCTATATAAAATGTACAATGTGTTACACTATTCAAATCAAGTGTCACAATTATTGAGCAACTTATCACAATTAAACACTTTTAATTTAGGATATTAGCGATGTTTATGAAGACCAGTGTTATTCATTGTTCTAATGACATGATAGGATTCATAAAATAAAAATCAAATACTTTAGTCAATCAAATGAAATAGTCTCCCAATGTGTATGTAAGAAAAGACATTTATGGGTGTAAATCTGTGTACGCATATAGGTAATTAGTACTATGCTGCTACTGTGTTTGATTTTTGCTTGTAAAACAGTTGACTAATTAATGCGTACATTCAAGCTTGTGTTGTATCAAATTACGTATTGGCCTTTGATAGTGCAAGTTTACACTGCCAACAACATAACAGTTTCACCCAGCATTACATATAATGTATGTTGTTACTTACTTACTGTATGATTATGAGGAGCAGTTTGGGTCAATGCAGACCTGTCTCCTGAATGAGATATACTATAACCATTATAACTATGAGCTGCCGCTTTAGTAGAGTTCAGTTGTAATAAATGACATGTCCATAGTCCATACTATACTTCTGATTTTGTTAACAAGTGTCACCCTTAGTGTTAAAAGCAAATATTATATTCATGATTAATTACCTTCCTCTATATTCCTATACTATAGCATACATAAATTCATGATTACGATTGGATATATTAATGGGATTTTTCCCAAGAAAATAGAAATAAAAACTAAAGCAAAACAAGAGATTTCCTTATTACCAATTTAGTCTTCTTCAGTCAACTACCCAGTCAATAATTCATGTTCTTAACTTTACTGCAAAGTTAAAAACTTTATTTAATACAGAAAGTACCTACAGCTTCCATTTACATAGAATTTCATTGGAAAATTACAATTTTCTAATATTAAAATGGAGTATCATCATTATTCTCTTCGTATTCCACAGTTCCTGGAGGGAACACAAGAGAAAAAGTTGGAGAAAAGCGTTGATGAAAAGCCTGCAAAAGGAAATGGCGAAGTCATTGAAGCTACAAAAGGAGAGCTGGATATGGTCGAATCTAAAAAGAAAAATGAACAACTCTACTACGAAATCAACGACGAACCACCATGGTATCTTACCACCTTTCTGGGATTCCAAGTAATGTTCTATACACATTGAAATAGATTTAAATATTTTCATTTTTGATAAAAAATATGCAACTTTTTTAACACAGTTTTTAATGTAAATTTTGAAACATTTATGTTTTAGCATTATCTCATGATGGCCGGTGCAACGGTTTCGGTTCCATTTATTCTCTGTCCGAAAATGTGCATGTTGGAAGATGACCCAGCAAGAGCCAGTATCATTTCAACGATTATTTTCGTTTCCGGTATTGTGACCCTTCTCCAAAGTACTTTTGGAACCCGTCTGCCAATTATTCAAGGAGGAAGCTTCGCTTTCATCATTCCATCACTTGCCATCCTTAACCTTCCAGCATGGACTTGTCCATCTACCCCTGAGATTGTCGATATGAGTGAAGAAGACCGAACGGAGTTGTGGCAAGTGAGAATTCGAGAAATTCAAGGTGCAATTATTATTGCATCCCTCGTGGAAGTCTTCCTTGGATTTTTCGGTAAAGAACAATTAAACTGAGCTGAGAAATTATTTTAGCATCTTTACTTTTAGAAACCAAAATTGTCCGTTGGTTTGTCTAGCAACTCAGGGGCAATATAAGATTTAAGTTTTTTATATTTATATTCTTTCATTTTAGGAATTGTTGGACTCATTTTGAGGTTCATCACTCCAATGACAGGTTCGTCTTGTTATTTTCCAGAAAATCTTGCGTAATTCTCTTTTTGTGAGATATTGCAGTTTTTCTCAATTTCTAACGTTCTTTGTTTGCTTTACAGTCGCTCCTGCCATAGCCATGATTGGTTTGTCTTTGTTCAAAGTTGCAGCAACTCATGCTGCTTCTAACTGGAGCATCGCTATCGTGTAAGTCGAAAGTTTTTTATTATTCAACTCTGTAATGCATAGGTCATCAAGTCATCCTCATCAAAACATCCGTCATAATGTGACTAATGTACCTAGGCAAAAATAATTGCTGTTAAGCAATGCTGTCTAATGTCGAAATGGAATTTTTGTAATCAATCGTTTTTGTCAATGAAGTTGAATCCTATTTACTTGTTTTTGCATTGACGTGATCTGTTTACTCTTTTCAGAACAATCCTCCTCATCATTCTGTTTTCTCAGTATTTGAAAAATGTCAAGGTACCTGTACCATTCACAAAATCTCCCAAGCGAGATGGATTTCTGCGTTATCCCATCTTCCAAGTCTTCCCTGTAAGTTTATTATTGCAATGCAATGTTTTATTATTTTTTAATCATTTTCATACAAGGCAATGTTTAGCAAATAATTGGAGATGACTCATTAAATAGGCAGCCTATAATAATAGTTGGAAGGTTTATTATGGAATATGGAATTTCCAGCTCAATTAATTTTATATTTAGGTATTTACTTTGCTTGCGTGAGAAATGCTGTGTAAAGGAAGTGCAAACGAGAGGAACTTGCTAATGAGCAGTAGACTAAATATACAATTATTTTTTTCTAAACTTTTATTAGCTCTGCTCTCTCACTTCTCTAGTTGTAGACTTTCATAGGATAGGGGCATTGTAAGATTTTAACTCAACTAGAATTAGAATTACTATCATTGTATATTATTATGTAACATTTCACTCCATTGTAGTTTGTTGGACGCGACGGTCTCACGCAAGAAAAAAATGCATACACCATCTTTTTTGCGTAAAACAGATAAGGGTGTTCCTCCAATTTACAAGGGCTTTAATATACTGGGGTGTTTATCAAGATAGATACTTAAACGTAGGTGCTTGAACATAAACTATTTTTAAACATACACACGTGAATGTTGGAAGTGTGTTGGCACCGCAGGTAGACAAAGAAAAGTGATTCATTGTTATATAGGTATGATAAATTGGCAACTTTATTATCTGATACCATTATTTAGCTACATCCTTTGAACATCTGAGAACTGTAATGTTATACCTCTTTTTTATAATTTTTATGCTTCAACAATTTTCGCGTAAAGCATTTCTTTTTATACATGTAGTTGCATGATTGAAGTAATATTATGCAAGTGCTAGTCCAATATAAGAATACTTTTTATCACTACCTAAATAAAGTACCTACTAATTCAAAATGTAGACTGCACAATAAATACATTAATGAGGTTTTACACAGACATACTTCAATTTACAGAAATGTCAAAAAGGTATGCAATTACTTGTTAAATAATTCATGATTGTATGTTATAATGGAAGAAACAATATAAAATTGCATATATAAACTAGCGTTGTTTTGTGGCAAAAGTTAATACTATTACATTATTTTGTATACAGCTTTGCTTCAAGAGACAGATCATGAGACTCAAGGTTACTTGTTTGAGATGAACGTGTTGCAACACTAACATTATCTTTAATTTTGTTGTTTTACAGGTTTTGTTAGCTATGGGCTTAGCTTGGGCTCTGTGTGGTATTCTTACTGCATCCAACGTGTTACCAAAGAATGATCCTGCAAGGACAGATTTCAAACTGAACGTAATCGAGCAATCTGCTTGGTTCGTTATGCCATATCCATGTAGGTTAACTTAACCGTAACAGTAACTAATGTCATTACTAATGAAATGCATTTTCGATGGTCTATAAATAAACGATGGAACAAATTATTTTCTTTGCTTTAGTCCAATGGGGTATCCCAACAATTACCATTGGAGCTGTTTTAGGAATGGTATCCGGTGTCATTGCTTCCATTGTCGAATCCATTGGTGATTATTATGCCTGCGCCCGTATTTCTGGTAATTTTTACTCTTCATGAACAAATAATGTAGAAAAATCAATCGTTTAAGCAAAATTGAGTTGAAAAGGTAATAAAAAATGTTAAAACGTGAATTAAAGGTGCCTCTGCTCCACCAACCCACGCTGTCAATCGTGGAATCTTCATGGAAGGTGTCGGATGTGTTTTAGCTGGAGTATTTGGTACCGCTAATGGTACAACATCCTATTCCGAGAATATCGGAGCCATCAGTGTAACAAAGGTCGGATCCCGCAGAGTTATTCAAGCTGCTGGTGTCTTGATGATATTGTGTGCCTTGCTTGGAAAAATTGGTGCCATTTTCATTACCATCCCTGAACCAATCGTCGGAGGTGTGTTTTGCGTTGTATTCGCTACAGTCACTGCTGTAGGTCTTTCAAATCTCCAAGGAGTTGATTTGAATTCTTCAAGAAACATTTTCGTTATTGGTTTCTCCATCTTCTTTGGAATGGTAAGCATACATTATTTTATTATAAAGTATACTCATGTTAAATAGTTGATGTCTCAATAAAAACAATTTTCTCCAAATGTGCCGATACAAAAAAATAATAATGAATTCTCGCTTTCTGCAGACTATTTCTCAATGGATGGATGGTCATCCTGGTGTCATTAAAGTCGGTGTCGACAGCATCGATCAAATCATCACTATTTTGCTCAGCACAGGAATGTTCGTAGCAGGTTTGATTGGATTCATTCTGGATAACACCATTGCAGGTCAGACATCCAAACTACTTAGTCATATGTAATAATGAAATTAGAATGCTCCAGTTTAAGAACATTAACCTTATGCCCTGTAATTATTTTTAGGATCCGATGAAGAAAGAGGTCTCTTAGATTGGGCTGCTCAGATGAGTAGCAGCGATTCAGAAGGAAACGCCACATCCAGCCGCGACAAGTCTTACGACCTTCCGTTCGTCATGGACTTCATCAAGAGGTAAAATTTAATTAGCATTCTTTGCCTATATCGCAATCTTTAAGTAGGTATTGCAAAATAGTTGATTGAACAAATGGTAATACAGAGTGTTAAATCTCATTGATAATATAAAATTTATACAAACTTGTATTTTAATTCTTTAGGGTGAGATGGTTGAGATGGGTGCCTATTTCCCCAACATACGAAAAACACTTTGTACCAAAATTGCCAATAAGAAAGCGAAACAAGATGGAGACATCGAGCGAAGTACCAGTCACAGCAGCAACGGAGAACAGTAGTTAATGCGGCAAATGAGACAAGCATGTGACGATGCACATATTACCTATACGCGTGTTTGCAATTAATTACTATAGTATGTACACTAACACTGATGCTTGCCGAGAGCCTGGGAAGTTGTAACTATATTTTTGCAATATTTGTACGATTGTAAATCTCAAGTATTCATGTAGTATACAGTAGAAGACTTCAGAATTTTTATTACCAACGTATTTTAGGCTTATCTTGTATCCCGGTGTATGTATGACTAGTTATAGCTACTGAAAATGCGTACAATTATGATGTAGCTGTAAAGTAGTTTTGTTATGAGAGTGAGGTTGTAATATCATTGTACTCGGTTATATTTTATTATACTATTACTTAGCTTATCAAGATGGTGGTTGTTATGTATGCGTCTATTGTACGGGTACGAGTTTTTTGTTAATTCACTTGTCGTGGAAAGTTTTATTGTGTTTTATGTTTGGGTTATTATTATACACTTCCGTTTTACTTTTCTAGACTTCAAATGACACTATCGTCCATTAAGTAACTTATATAAGTCTATATTATTATTATTACTACTAATATTATTTTATAACTCTATCACACTATCTCACGTACAAATCTGATTATTGTCTAATAATAAATTGAGGAAATATTTGTTGAAACTCTTTCAATTACGAAAATAAACTTGGAAAATACATATGAATATAACCAGATCGCATGTGTTTCACTTTACACTTCACGCGAAAGGCATAATATTATTATCGTGCTTGGTATTTACACCAAGACTATATGCATGTGGTATATCATACCTTTTGAGGTTATTAAATCGGAAGCGTATCAGTTTTGTATCTATGTTGTTTCATAAGTGAAAATCGTATTAGGTTTGTTTTATATACATTTAGCACGGGTACATCCTAAATAACCTGCATTTTGTAGTACTGAATAGTAAATAGATACACGAGTTCACATTTTCATGATTTATTCACATACGGAATTCCCCGCATTATGAATTTCAAAAAATTTCAATAACATCTGTTTTACCAGGGGGTGGAGATACAGGCTTCTTTCCGTGTCCCCAAAAACTCTCGAAAAACCCTAAGTCAAATACATGGGGAATT
>JAQFYB010001706.1:0-30205 GCA_034694085.1 Pogonognathellus longicornis
CATGACTTCATCGTCGATGCCATCGATAGCTCATCGTATCGATAGCTCATCGTATCGATAGCTCATCGTATCGATAGTTCATCATATCGATAGCTCATCGTATCGATAGATCATCGAACCGATAAATGCTTATCGATACATCGATAATCAGCATTAGTCATATCTCATTAGGGCCGACAGTGTATAAACATTTAAACGTAATTTTATGTGTACCTACGTAGTTTCTTTTAATATGCGTTCTGATAACTAAGTAACATAACTTTTACTCGCTTTGGCTTATGTAGCATCGTTTCTCTCAAACTGCAACCCTGTTTTGTACTTATATATAATCATTGCATCGAATTTCAATTTTAGAGTAAAATTGTTATGATTCGAAACACAATGTTGAAATCAAGAAATTGGAAACACACACTGCCTACTCCTTACTTACTTTTGTGAACACTGTATGATGCAAAAATTACTTTGCTCAATAAGCAAGCTAGCAAACACTTTTCTGCTCAAGATAAAGCCTTGAGGCAATTACGATTAGGTGTTGTTAGTTCTTACTTACTCAGTTAGCAACCCAGTGGTATACTAGCAGTTATCTGCAAACGTCTATTTTATGTAACACCTTTACATTACTTCTTCATGTACGTATTTTGTTCTATTGGCTTAACCTAAGTCATATATACAGTTATTTACTTAGTATATACATAAGTATCATTAAACTTAGAGCATGCATGTATGTGTACATATGCGGTATCCTCGTCGTGAATTGAAGTGAACTAGGTATATACTCGAGGAGAGCGAGTCACACTTGAGTTTACATCTGCGAGTGCATGCAGTCAACTGTTTTAATACGTTCTGCGACTCTCGAGTCAAGTCGACTACCGTAACAACAACTCACATCACATCACACTCACGGAAATTGAACAAATTGCCTAAAAGTTTAGCAGCTCTTTTACAGCACTGTGTTTTGATGTGAGTGTCACTGTTCTCTGTCCTCAAACTCCTATAAACTCTTCCCTCACACTCTCTCCCTCACTCAGCTTTACTATTACTTTGTTAGTGTAGCATATTCACACTACATACGAACTTCTATAGAAACTTAAACTACATATACATACATTACACACTTACACGTATATTGTATATGTATAGTATTGTATAGGTATGTAACAAGGTATGTAGTATGTACAACCAACATACGAAATGAATTCTCCATGTTGTCAAGTCATAAGTTGTACATACATACATACAGTAGATAGAATTATAGCTACTATTACATAAGTATTAATACGTATACTTTACATACATGCATATTGCATACATATTTGTGTATACAAGAATACTAACTAAGTAAAATGTGTAGTAGTATGTATGTGTAGTACAGATAGGTATAACTCAAAGTAAAGAAAGTCTTTGGGAGAGAATAGAGTTATTATATGACTCTTGCGTTTCTAGCCTCACTTTTTCAACAAGATAAGTTACATCTGGAGTTGCAAAGCGACGAAGACAGAACTACGAGTCGAACTATACGTGTATTATAGGCACAGACAGACAGAGTAACTTCTAGGTATATATAGCAGCGTATAGTGTGGTGCTGGAGGCTCTTGATAAAAAACGATTTGTCTTGTCGTGTCCTTCTCTTAGTATTCTGGCTCTCTAACTACTGGAATTCTTATTTAATGATTAATTCACATGATTTTTAACTTTCCTTCATGCATTAAGCACGTACTACTTACAAAAAGGTCGCGCGAGCGCGCAATAACATTGCTAAAAGATTTCTATGTGTATTTACTTATAGACATACTACAAGGAAAAATGTCTGAAATATATTAGTACGTATGTTAGCAGGCTATATTATATTAGTTTTACTATAATTACTATTTCTGAGTATTAAATGTTCTTCTTGTGTCGTGTCTCCTTTTCTCTCGCTTTCTCTGTGTGTAAACCTACAGCTGCTAACTAAGTGCTAAAGAATAGCAGGCGTACCTAGATACCTATAAATACTTAGTATTTAGACTTAAAAGAATGAGATATTGGAATAGTACTGTTGCAGTCGCATTTCCCGTAGTCTAATGCAGAAATAACGTGAAGTAATAAGTTAGTTGTGCAGTTATGTATAGGGTGTGTAATCTTTGATGATGTGTTCAGACGCAATATTTCAGTCTTACACTTAGGTACATATTATTACATTTACGAAAAGAGGAAGGGGAAAACAGCAATAATATTATTACACTCTTCTTGCCGTGAATTCTCTAGCTCTGGCTCTCTTTTTCTAATAGTTGAGTACTACAAAGACAAAATGCAATACCATGCCCTACGAACTATGACTACTAATATGAAAATACAAAAAACGCTGCGTAAATTACATGTAGAACTGTGTGTGAATATATGAAAATGTTCTTTTTGTACTTAGAATTCTATTATGTATACTGTCTGTACTGTAGTATACAGTACATAAACAGTATATTGCATAGTTTGCATAGATTTCAAGCACATTGCATTGCGTAGAAAAGTTGTGTATGGGAGTAACTATGTGTGTGTTACAATAAGTAAAATGCAAGTAGAGAGAGTGTACAAGGTAAATGGGAGTGAGCATTTCTTGACTAGCGTGGCTTCACTAATAAATGTAGGCAAGTTTGAAAGAAATGACTACCTAGCTCATCTTTCCCCTTTGACTTCCGGAATTACTTTTTATACTTGGAGTTTTTGAAACGAGGCTGGAAAGTACAGAAAGAAAGAGGTAGTTCAGTAGACTAGGCGCCCTTCCATTTCATTTATTAGGTACGTAATGCACTTTTATGTGAAAACATCTCATCCTGACTCCCAGCGTCGCTTTTCACAGACTTTTTCTACTTTTCCCTCTGACTACTTGATTCTGACTTTGATATTGTAGTAGATAGTCGTAATACCCGTGGAAATGATAATACGACAGACACAGGCATGCAAATGCACACATTACACACAAGACAGGATGAGATGAGTCAACGTCAAAACACAGGTGAAGCTAAATAAAATGAAAGGTGAGGCTTATATAGTACTAGAATGAAGATGCTAAAGGCTAAGTAATAATTTTCATTGACAATGAGTGAGAGTTGGTAATAGAAGTTTGTTCTAACCACCAAATCCCCCGAATGAACGATAATAATATGCACACTACACTGTGTGCCTACTTTTTCCTTTTTTACCGCAAGTTTGTGGACAAGGTAGGTAGAATGGAAGGTAGGTATTAATATAAGTGGAGAATTATTCAAAATACATATACATGAGAATATTATTATTATGTAGATGTACTTAGGATTATGAATGTATGTAGTTAGGATATTTTATACGAGTTATATTGTGATGATGCGGATAAATGGTAAAAATATTCGAGGGGAGAGAAAATCCTCGCACTAATTTTTATCTAAATTGCTTTTCTGTATATAAAAGTGTATACAAAGGATTTCTCTTTTGGTTCGGAGTGTGTATATGTGTTTAAGTTAACATTTCATTTCAGCAGCCGATGAAAATGCAGAGAAAACTGCTCGTAGATTTTATCTAAATCGCTTCGGTTGACTTGTGGTGCTTTAAATGCCTCACTATATATGGTTCATAGTATGGTTCTTAGTCTACATTGAGACTAAGTGTGAACACTGTGACCTGACACTGAAACTTTTCTCGCATAGAGCAAAGGAAGTCAATGGAGTTGTGTGCGAGGGATAAGCACACGATAAGGAAAAGTGAACATGGTGATACGAAGCGAAAGAACTTTGTCATAAATGCAAATGGCTACTTTCCCATTACACTTTGTAACAACGGTAATTTTATCTTGGAACGTTTTTAAAGTTTTAGGCCAGACAAGACGTTCCCAACATTAGTCTCCTTCTTTAGAAACATAGAAAAGGACGGGTTAAAAGCTTAAGTTTCACTTACTCTGAAAGATCGCACTGGTTTTAAATAAAGTCACCTTTTTATTTACTCTTGTTTGAAGTCTAATTACCTACTTTGAAGCTTGAATTTGCATTCTATTAAATACCTAAATATTTAACTATTATGATGTTTTTAATTCGTGGAGAATTTAAATGTAAATACCAGGAAGTGTACACTGAAAATAGAAATATTAGATACATTCAGACATACAGATACAATAGCCCAATGTATCAGATCACAAAAAACATGGAATTATTATATGAATGTACTGCTTTATAATAAAGCCTTCATAATATAGCATAGAAACCTATGGCAGTGGACGATCTGTTCTTATACGTTCAAAATGAATTTTAAATCAAAACATTTTCTTTCAACTGTGTACAAATTAATCAAAAATATGAACTACAAGTTTTTTACACACTCTAACATTCAATATTTGGTTTTAATTTTTATTCTTCTTTTTTTATACTAATTTGTCTTATAAGTATTTAGAATGTTTCAAACGTCTAACGCTAGACTTATTTCTCAAAAAGTAAACACCTTAGAGTATGCTAACCTTTCCTTTTTGATTAAAAGAATATTAGATACGTTGTTGCACAAACTGTCACAACAGTAACCTTCTTAGACAAAAGAATAATGTCATCCCATAATCCAAAGTCCAACCAGGGACAGTGTAAATAAATATAAAGTTAATACTCAGTCATAGTCATGATATTGTTAATGAAATGCAAGTTTTTGATATAATGCCATCTTTAATGTCAACATCAACCATAACTCAAAACTCAAAGAATAATGTGGAAAAACTGGAAGATCATCCAGCAACGGTTTTAGTAAGATTATATTAACCCGATTCTTAAGTTACTCTCTTATTCTCTTATTTTGTATACATTTCTGTACTGTTGGAGAAATGAAATTTCTATAATAATGCAAGTGAGACAAGTTAAATAATAAACAATACTACACGATAATTTATCATAGAAGTATACAGTGGTTGAAAAGTGTAAGTATCTAACTCTTCTTAACCACAAGTCACACATAATAGCACTAACTATTTAATCTTGTCTATAAAATTTTGCAATTTCACTTCTCCCAATTTCCTGGATGTAAAATATTTGGCAATGCAATTTTTCAAGAGTAGGCTAGGTACCATATCCAGTATTAACAATGAAATTGATACATTTTCAATACTATTTATTTTACAGGTAGTTTGCTGCATCAATAATTGATTAATTTTCTTTACCTTTAGTGTGAATTGATGTCCTCCCCTTGCTGTTGAACGTAAAACTCTACTTACAACAGCAGTTGCAACAATTTTATTATGCACTGAACGTTGTCTTCTACAAAACCATCAGCACAGTCAGCTTCTTGAAATGGCAGCAATTTCTTAGTATTAGCAACTTGACGCAAAATTAAAGTTCTAATACATACACTGATCCATCCTCATGAAGAATCTTCAATTATTCTTTAATTCTTAAGTACGGTGCAATGTAGCTCAAATTGTCTCTTTTTGCTTGTGATCAAATTCCAGAGTAGTATATAGTCGCAATCAATCACAATTCAGAAATATATAAATCCTTGTATTTAATCGCTCGATTACAGTATACAGTGTGAACTCATTCGTACAACGTACAAGCCAAGATTGTAGTAGTAATAATTCATTTCCATTCTGCTCGCAAATGAGTTTTGTCCATCTACAAAACAAACAATTTAACAAAAATTCATATTACTTACATGTAAACAACATTTATACTTATACCCAAATATTTCATTCACATTCTATTCATATCATTTCATTAACACTCTTGTAAATGCTTGGTACCAAATAACTTTAACTTCATGAAATGATGTGTATTTTCTCCTAAATCTTCATGAAATGATGCAAGGCTGTATTTATAGGGGGTCAAGGGGTTTGCCTACCCCAAAATCGAAAAAATAGGTTATTTTACCAAAAAGTGCATAAAATAGCAAAAAATGCATTTTAGATTAATTTCGGCCTAAAATAGCTCAAATTTTTTGCGCTAGGCGCTATAAAGAACACTTTTTTGCACTATTATGTTGGTATTTGTCCCTCCCGAAATGAAATCCTAAATACCGTCTTGAAATGATGCATATTTTCGATCTGTACACACAAACCAATTATCATTAGCTCAATTAGATATTGCTCACCTACACTGTAACATGGAAGCATAATTTATCTGTGTACTTGTTTTACTGTGAGGGGTGAGAGTGTATTAGTGGTTGTAGCTTTCGGCGTGCGAAGGTTAGGTTGTTAAGCGCACTTAGTTCGCATCACATCACACCACATCAAACATGTACTAGGAAAACAAGGGAGAATTATCTATATAGGCTAATGTCTTGTTTACGACACTCCTAGCACCACTACTTACAAGAAATTCGAAAAGAAAACAACCTCCAGTCTAATATTTTTTACACTCTTCCTATACCCCCTACAACTAGTAATAATATATCCACTACATAACTTTCTCAACATCATATACGCAAACTCCTATATATATTTATTATTACAGTACCTAATACTTTCATACACAAACCCATCTACTGTAAAATATAATGCTTTACAAGTACTATACTGATACAACATACATACAACATAGATACATGAAACCTTTTTCTCTTTGGAGCAAAGATAGATACCTACCTCACTCGACTCGCACTACACACAAATAGTACAGATAGTACACAGTATACAATACCATAAAAAATGGAATCTTACACTATTGTACTTACACTAACACACAATGTAGGAAATGAAAGCGCACCACTAAAAGAATAAGAATGGTTTACAAAGAAGATGATGATGCTGTTGTTTCTTGCACATACGTATAACAATATCCGTACGTATCATATCTGTATATGTATGTACTACAAATCCAAAGTGAAGGTTTTCTTTGCCTGAGTAGCAGTACTTTTACATACTTTCACAGAATTACTACATTATTATACTTTTTCCTGGATTTTCTTCATTTTCTGTCATTTCTACGTATTGTTGTGTACACTTGTACTCGTAGATACACAAGACATACCTAATATTATAGTTATACTAGGTAGGTAAGTATTTTATTATTATTGCACTGACTGGACTGAGTGACTGCCGTTGGTGGATTACTGTACTGTGTGTGTTGTATTGTACATGTGTGTACGTATGTTGTACTATACTTTTATACCTAAAGGAATTTACTCACCTACAGATATATGAAACTATGAAAACTGAAGGAAGAGAAACTACAAGGGAAGTAGTGAGAGACACAGGTTAGAAGAGTAAAATAGTGATACAATATATTATAGGTATGTAAGTATTATATTTAGTAGTAGAATAATAGTTGTTGTTGTACTACTAGAAGAGAAATACACACAGAGATAATCATTAGCACCCCGGGATTCCTCTCGTAGCCACATTACATTTCGCACATTAATCTTGCAGAGAAGCCACGCCAACTCAAGACACATCACAATACTGTTCTTCTTCTTCTTCGTCTTATTCTACGATGAAACAAAACAACTGCAGCAAAAATCCAGAAGAAGGATAAGAGTATGAAAAATAGCAGGGGATACAATACACAGAAAGAGGGAAACTACGACCACGACTCACTCAGCTCGCTCTATTTCACATCTCAAGTAGTGTAGTGTACCGTGGTGTGTTTGTCCTGGTTGGTACTGGAGAATATGTAGTTGTTGTGTATCCCGAAGAAGTAGAAGAAGAATTGGTGGTGGTAGCACACACGAGTACACTACAGATACACTCACGGGTAAACAATAATACTAGCAAGTAAGTAGCAAGGAAAAGCTAAAGGAAAAACAGCTTTGTTGTTCCTAAGGAAAGAAAAGGAACTGGAAGGATACTACAGAGGAAGAAGAACCAGAAAGGCTCTACACTCACAAATAAATACACTCAACTTTGTGTTGTGTATACAACTCACACAGTTATAGACTAGTGCTCTTATTTTCTTTGCTGTAATAGTGTTGTGGTATGATATGGTGTGGTGTGTGGTGCATGTAAGACACAGAGTTTTACTATAGCAGAGCACAATTCGCAGAGATGCATTACGAATTATTACATTACATTACTTTTGTGGTTGGCTTACATATTGCGTTCCTTATTTCCTCTTTCTACAACAATCCCACTGATGGATTGCATTTACTTTCCTCTAAATTATTTCATATTGCATCAACAACGAAAATTATTCTCTATGTGTAACACAACATTACTACAAATTACAAGAAAATAAATATATTATTACTATTTGGTCATGACATTGCATTTTGCATTGGATTGCTCGATTGGTGTACTCAAAACGTACGGGGATTACTTCTTAATACTGTTCCAGTTCACAACAAAGTGTATAACGAAATATGTATGGACAAAATAGACAATTAAACTTCAACAATGACCTTTTCATAGACAAATATTAGTATAATCTGAAAACTTTTACCATGCTTATTTATGATGTAAATATGAAGGCTATGTTCTTTATGGACTTGAATTTGATTTTAAAAGTTGACATTTTGAGTTACAAGGATACATAGTAATTGTATGAGAAAATGTCATAAAATGATGCTGTCTGAATATGTGTATGCATGTAAGCAAACGAATTGATGTATTGTATAAGAATGTAAGGGAATAACAAACATTTACAAATGTAGTGTTTTAAAAGTGGTGTTTTCACTTGATAATACTTTGACGCAAAGCAAGACCTTGACTTTCAGGAAACCTATATATTTATTGAAAAAGTAACCTGACATTTATTAATTAATATTAAATTTTTAGAACTATGATTTTGTTCTCGGTGTCTGATTGAGGGAGATATACTTTGCACTAAGCTGTGAGATATTGTAACCACGGTTGTAATGAGGGTGCAAAGATGTAATTTGCCGCTATCTCTAAAATACCCCCAAAAAGAGATTAATATGTTACCATAAATATAAAAGTATATACATGTATAAAATATGTATAAAATATGTATAAACCATTATGTATAAAAGTGCGAAAAAATGGAAAGGAAATTTTTTCACAATAAGTACGTTTGTACATCAAGATTTGCCTCACTACCACCCCATGGAATCCTAGATACGGCAATGCTTGTAGCACTTGAAGAAATTAAACACAATTACAAGCCAACATACCTAACAGATAATACTTTCAGTCTGGTTGACATACAGGTACATAATAAGTAGTTTTAATGTTACTGGTAATATGACAATTATTACACCATTAACTGCGGATTTTTAATGGATACAATAGATTTCAATGATCAATACAGGTTCAGGTTCAAGGTGTATGGCGAAAATATTGATGATTGCTAGTGGGTAGATGTCTTAAATGTTAAAGAAAAAAGATTTATTTTACAGTTTTCAATTATACCATAGCTTATACGTTGTACCTAGGTACTTACTTGTAATATGAAAATCAATGTACTGTCAATGCTTTGAACTGAATGAAGGTACTTATTACTTATCGTAGTTCCTTCCTATAGATGACATGCTTACATTATGGATGTCTTTGACACACAACATACTGTACACTGTACTGCGCTGTGCATAAAACACAGCATTCATTTAACTGATTTTTTCAAATGCGTTTTTTTCGCCTTGGTGGTTATAATTTTTAAATTTCAAAAATTACGACTATCACATGGAAATACTTCGCATAAACTCGCATTTCCATCGTACATCTTAAATATTCACTTTCACTAGTATTTTCCGCTAAAAACAGTGCTAAAGAAAGCAAAAATGAATGTAACCCTTTATCCATAAAGGCAGGAGTGTTGTATAACAAGGAATGTGCTGTAAAGTTTCCCTAAGCATCCATTTAGTGACAATAAGTCGAATTTAGACAAGAAATTTAGAATTATAGTTGTCCTTGTAGTTAAGATGGAATGATGAGATTGAAATCTGTAAATCTACTACATACTATACTAATACATTCATGTAGCATTTACTTGACACAAACTTGGTGTGTGTTAGATATACAAAACAGATACTTCAATCCATACACATGCTTTGAATGAATTTGCTAAGAACGACAAAAATACGACTGAACATTCTATACCAAAACACTCGTATTCTTGACTTTACATACTACTTCAACATTACTATATAGAATACATTTGAGAATCCTCGTGTAATATTTACATACAACACTCTTACAGTAGTATGTACATCCTAGTACTTATAATACACATACCTATACTACAAACACATTCAAACTGAAAAAGCAAGTATCATTCCATATCAAGTACACAGAGAAAGAGCGAGAGAGCCGCACAGTGTAACAAACTGATTTGGTAAGGGAAAATAGTGAAAATAGTAAAGTATGTCACGTCACGAGCCATGATATCTCTTTAGCCGTGGTGTAATATACTAGAGCACTTTCTCCAGATCAAGCTAACACGATAAAGTCCTTTAGTGTACATAGAATCTACATGGTATATAGGACACAGCTCACATAGTACACGAGCAACGTGAACATTTGGGTTGCTGCCAATAACTTGGCCGTGAAATTTTGATGGACTTGTGTGTTCAATGCTCAAGTTCTCTTTTCGTCGACTATTTATCTGCAACCGTTATTGTTAGTATTCTGTATGTATGAATGTAAGTAGGTCTCTCCAGTGATTGTGGTCCAATGTGCGATCTGCTCCACTATTTATATGGAGACACCCAATTCTTTCTCTTCTGTGTCACCCTCCTGCTCCTCCTGTCTCTCACTCAATACAAATACTACAACAACCAAACCTCAAACTAAACTCTCAATTTTTTTACCCAAACACTGCCAACTTTCGGCTAAATCATTGTACTTTCTTTCTTAGCTTTGCTAACACACTAAAAACACGTGTCAATACTTTCTAGTCATGAGAAGCTGAAAAAATTATTAGTACATTTACATACACACGAAAATGCAATTATGAATTTTGTTAGTCACTGTATAGAAAAATTTATCGATGAAGGTAAATATCCAGTTTTGTGAGGAACCAAACGAATCTATGAGCATACTGGCTAAAGAAAAAACATCAATTTTCTTTTTTATTCTGTAAAGTGTAGGTATAAACCATTTTTACACAGCAATGTATTTTTGTAATACTGTAAATCCTACTTACTACAAAAATTACTGCAGGTATTGTAATATCTTGATGTTTAGATAAGGTGTATTTATTCGTTAGACAGCCAAATATCTCGTTAATTTTCATATAAATAAACGTTCCTGTACTTCGACCTATAGTACCATGTATTTTAAAAGCTGTCAATTTAGGAGTACAATATTTGTAATTGTAGGCGTGAACTATGTAAGAAAATATACTTTGTTATTGCATTATAAAATTTAATTTCCATGCTATTATATTATCTGCATATAATTGTATTAATATCATTATTCTACAGCATGAAAAATCTTACTAAAGATTTCTAACCCTTTAAGAAATCTGGTTTTGGAGTTATGAAGTCTAGCCACATGAATTGCGGAAGCTTCTGTTTGTAATATGATTTGATTTTGGTGGAAATCCATTGAAAAGGTTGAGGTAATGTTCGTAAATACTGGAGTTGAGTTTAAGAACCTTAATATTGTGCACCTTTAGCTTTAGTGTCCTTACTGCTGATACAGTAGTGGTACTCCTAGCACACTACCACATACTGTGTCTACGTACTTGGTGCAGTACCTACTGCCACAATCTTATTTTCTTTACCTATGTGTATTACCCATACCTATACACTCTGTGTTCTCTTGAATGCTATATGGTATGATACGAAAGCGTGTGTCGTGTCCCTTTATTGGATTCCGGTTTTGCAGTTATTAGATTATCCTCGACTGGTTTCCATCCTTGACTACGATCTCTGTAAAAACAGCTCTCTGCGTGCTTTCTCCGTGTGTCTTTGCTTTCCTCAAGCCTCAGAAAGTATTCACAGCCTCGTTCCTGTCCTCCTCCCCTCGACAACAACCTCAAAAACTACTTCCACAATCTATATGCATTACATAGCAAAAACTTAGTTGTGTTTAGCAATGTGGTTTGGTTGGTTCTTGTGGTTGATCTGATTTGATCCGATAATCGCACATTTGTAAAGCGTATCTTTAAAGAGGAAATTGATGCACGTCATCTGAATAGAAAGGATTTTGAGATTAGTTACGACTGAAACGAAGCCAAGCTCTGCTATATTTTATACACAAGTATATATATGCTATGTACATACACTGTATATTTACATTACATCACATTACCGGGATACTACGAACAATATCCTCCATACCACAATAATTCATATAACGTGTGGTAGTGAGTTCACTTATTGCGATCCTGATTCGATTGGTTAACCTTATTTTATTGTGTAGGAAAAGAAAAAGGAAACCAACTCAAACCCTTGATGTTAAGTCAAAGCCAAACTATACACGGATACTTCTAGGTACAGAACGTAGAGATATGTACTGTACCTAAAGTACCCGTAGGTATATACTATTTCTATTATCGTTAGATGAAAAGCCTTGTGTAGACATTTGCACCGTTATACTTTGTATGACTATCCGCATTAGGACTGTACTGCAATAATGGATATATAGAAGATTCTAGGTATTATATGTAGGAGAAATTTCGTGAGAAAATATTATATAAGACACACACGTTGCTGCAATTCATATCAATCAAAATTTAATGCGATCGAGACAGGAAGATTGTATGTGGAAATACGGAGAAATAGAAAGATTAGACGAATACAGATAACAAGACACAAGGCGCCACATTTCCCGTGACAAAAGAGACGGGAAACCTATTTGTACGGACAGAATGACTTGTGAACATGACCACAGGTCAGGTCACGTTCAACTTTAAATTTCTCCTAATGCTTTCACGTGTAAACGTATAGAGACAGACAAAAACATTACACAGAGGAATAGCAATTTCCCAGAAAATACATACGAAGGGCAAATAATACTTCATTCCGATACGGACACCAACTCTCTAACACCAACCACACCACACTATACACCACAACTGTATAGCGTGTGTACTTATTTTCATGCTAAATGTTATGGCAGGATGAGAATCTTAGTAAAATTTATTGGAAATTAATGAACAAGGGAAGGAATGAATTGGCAATAAATGTTACATAATTCAAAAGCTCTTTGGAGGGCAACTACGTGGAAATGGGTTGCAAAGTCAGGGGAAACTATTTACTACGGCAAACTAAATAAATAATATGAATCCCTATACACGTCTACTTTGGTAGGTATCTGTAAATAATAGACACATTACACAAGAGATCTTCTCCTGCTAGTACTATGCTGCTTTACAACTCTGTATTAATATCACTACCCATCTAGACTGTATATACACTATGCCAATACCACACCAGTGTTATGTAGCACTAGGTACAAGTATTTCTTAAGAAAACACTTTTATATAATAATAATGTAGTGCTACATATATAAAGGGCAGGAGAACTCCTATGTCTGTCTTCACAAAGAGGCGGAATGGAAAGCTACACGAATGAATGAGCTTAGTACTTCTGCAGACGGGCTATTCATAAAGAAAATTCATTCACTTTACACCTTCACTCGATATACGTGCACTTATTCTTAACTCTATCAGTGTATCACTATCAAGGCTGAATCCAGCGCCAGGGCATCAGGGCATGTGCCCCACCTCCAGAAATCCCATATAAAAGACTTTTTTTATCATAAAATCACACAAAATCGACAAATTTTTAGAACTACTTGCGAATTTTATACTTTCTAGTTTGAGTTTCGCCCAATTTAGTTGAATTTTTCCGTATTTATAATCAAAATTTGATTTTGGTGCCCCCGAAACAAAATTCTAGATACGGTCTTGATAAATACATAAACCTAAACTACATATACCTATAGTATAGAGGAATCGCAGTGGTGTATTATATTTGTATATATATACATAAGTATATTGTGCTAGAATTTCTAGCTACTGGTAAACAAAGTACAAAGCTGGTAATACTACAATACATGAAAAGATACATTAGCTACCTACTCAGAATCTTCTCACTCACACGCAGAGACTTATTGATAAAGCTTGCCATTATTAGTGTACAGGCAGATATTGAATACACAGATTACCGAGAAATACTACAGAGAGAGACAGAGGCTTTATGCTTAGTATTATACATACAACAACCATTGCGTTGTTGTTTCTCTCTGCTGCAGTTGTTACATACAATGTCCATTGTAGTAAACTTTCCAGTAATGGCTCACGAAAGCTGAGAATGCAATTTAATCAATTTGATAAAGACAACAGCCATTCTTGTACGAAAGAGAAGGTATATTTACGTTGTAACATCATGTATTTTATATTGTGTACTTTGTATACTACATAATAGCATAGCATAGCACATACACTACAGATATAAAAACAACGTAGGTATCTACTATCTGTACATTGTGTATGTACAGAGAAAAGTAAGCAGTCAGTTGTAAAATAAATCAACTGTACTTACCTACACCCAAACGACCCAAAGTATAATATCATTCTTTAAACGAAGGTTTTCCACGGCAGTTTCCAAGCTCCCATGTGAAATACATACCATTTCCGTACATAAAACAACAGGATTAAACTAACAGCTCTCTTTTTTCCCTTCTTTTATTTTTA
Organism: Pogonognathellus longicornis; assembly: GCA_034694085.1. Lineage (NCBI taxonomy): Eukaryota > Metazoa > Arthropoda > Collembola > Entomobryomorpha > Tomoceridae > Pogonognathellus > Pogonognathellus longicornis. The sequence continues at coordinate 14,511 of JAQFYB010001706.1, forward strand.
TTATGCAATTAATTTGTTCTCTTCACTTCAGAAACAACTATCACTAATAAATGCTTCATGATTTTTCTGAAGCTAAAGTTAAATTGCAGTAAACGATTTACACTTTTATTCGACGAATTGTTATTTGCCCGGGCTGAACTGCAGCATATTGGATCTGCAATTGCAATTTTGAACAAATAATTAGCGAATACAATTTTATTAAATGGAAATGATTTTATTTCCAATTGAAAATGTAGTTTAAAGGATTCTTCGAAATTTAATTAATTGTTTAAAATTTTTAGTTCGTTCGTATTTAGTAGTAATCCAATAAATATAACAATGCACATTTCAAGTAGAAAAAGAGCTGATCATTAGCTGGAATTGAAAATCTTTGAAAATACTCGGAACTTTTTGTGTTGCGGGCTTTTGAGTGTAAAGGCAAAGGGTATAGATATTATCCTAGTAGAAGTTAGCTTTGAATATTTAATAGGAGTTCGTAAAGCTGAAAGACAGGAGTAAAAGGACAAACTGCCTTGCATGTACAGAGACGACTTTCATCTATGTACAAGAATATTATGTAGTAAGACTAAAGTTGTAGTGAAAGTAAAACAGACAGTTTTGTAGTGATGTTCGTTATAGAGCACATGTCTCTCTGGTTGTGCCTGTCTGTTTATATTGAGAGAAGGATGGACATCACAAGTAAGGGAAGGAATTGAAGGAAGGAGAAAGAACATTCAGAACACAACCCAAGCTATAACGACATGCTCCGATCCTTTTATTTATTTCTTCACACCACGTCAACTCAGAGTGACATCGACAATAATGGAATGTTGATACGACACAGACAAGACAGGACACGCTCATACTTTCATTTCATTTTGTACAATGAACACATACTACTACACTACACAACATTCACAGCATAACAACAAATACATACATTAAACTACATGCACAAAATAAAAAACATTCTCAAACTCACACCCAACAAAACTTGTCTGTACTTTTTGTACACACACTCACACATACACATTACACATAAAATGTACATATAATTCTATACCACGTTTCTGAGCCATAATAGTAATAATACACATAGCAGGAAACATCAAAAATGTATGCAGTGTAAGAAAAAGTCGGGAAAGACAGAGGAAAATCATTTCGCTTTATATTTCACGCTATAATTTCATCATGTAGCAGGGCCGTCTCTAGGCTTCTATTTCGGGAGGGGCAAACTACTAAAATGGTGCTCAAAAGTATCTATTTATTATCATGCAAATTTTTAGCTTATTTACGCCGAAATTAACCCAAAGTGCATCAAATTGGCGCGTAGCGCGAATAACTTAGAGCTACGCGTTATTTGTCACTCAGTTTTCGCGTATTAAATACTCAAAGCTAAATTCTATGATAATACCTACTTACACTCTTTATATTTTGTATACTCTAAAGTCCCGGTAGCCACAAATTGAATTCACATATTTTCAATTCTAGCTAATGATTAGCTCTTTTTTTCAATACTTTAAATGAACATTGTTATACATTATATTGGATTAATTATGCTACTGGTGCTACCGATACCAATACTAAAATGCGAATTTAAATTTAATTGCAGAAATGGCAAGTAAAAATATAATTTCCACTTAATAATAATTACATTGAATAATTTATTTATTACTATTATTTTAGTAGATCATGAAGATATACTTTGGAGAAGTTTTCAGGATGTACTAATTGATTATAAAATGTATAATACTGTATACTTGAATACATATTTGAGTTGATTTAACTTATTGTGATACCTAAGGGAGAACAGTCTGAGAGCTGGTCAGTGCTATCACATTAATAAAATAAAATATGGATTGACATTAAGAATTATATTCATTCATTTCCAATTCAATTTTGGAATTTCAGAGAAGGGGGTTGCAAATTAATACTCCTTTGCCCCTTCAATACAGCCTTGTCGTGTAGTATATACTAATGTTGTAAAACTGATTTGGTTGTATATACAGATTCTCATGAACAGACTACAGATACTACTAGGGTTGTGTGATGTGAGGCACACGCTAACACGCATAAAGTGACATCACATGACAAGATATCTCTGCGTGTAATTACATTACATTGCTCTCTTCTTCAAACTCGTCAACTTAACTCATACTATAGAATTCTGCTTGAGTATTATTGCGTAAAACGGTTTATAGTTCTACTTTATACGTACTAAATACATCTGCAATACTTGATGCGTGAGAATATTTACACATTGATGTCTTACAGTATACGTATACATACAGCATAGCACTTTGGCATTATGGTACATACATAGTTATAATGCGATTAAGCATGTGCCTGTAATTGTAGCTAATAATAAGGAATTTCAGTTTGGAATGCTCAAGACTGCGTGAAAGTCAAAGAGAAAGCTTTATGCGCTAATGGCTTTCTTCTGTAGTGTGTCTTGTATGATGAGAATGAGACTATGAGCTATACATATTGCCTTCTCCATATTGCTCTGTGTAAGTTACAGTGTGTAGTCTATGCATAGCATATTCTCATTCTTGTTCAATTTGGTGTGTATCAAGTATACACTTGAGAGTAGAATAATCATTTATTTCTTAGATGTATTCCGTCTTTGTAAGCAACGCTAGCGCAAAATGAAAAAAGTGAGAGCTTGATATTGACAATAAATTGTGACGACGGAGTGGAAGATTTAAGCCGAATTTTTCGTTAATAGGTATGTTACTAATAGAAAAACCAATCCAAAACGTATCTGTTAGAATGTATTCCTAAAATTATTATTTCACATAATTGCCAATCGAGCGGAATTCAAACTTTAAGATTGTCTCTGAAATCGAAATCAAATGACACATTTTAAAAATTCCTTTTTCAAACCTTGTGAAAAACAATAACTTAGTTGAGAAAAATCCAAGAAAACAATCAAGTATATTTTGGCATCTTACTTGATTTGTTATATGCAAACAATAATTCCAAAATAACATTTTTACATATACTTCGTTCATGGTATATTTAAGGTTATGTACAGATTGCATTTAGAGCCAATAATTTTCCAATAAAACAACCAACTTAGCCAAACGCCATAATGAAGAACTAACTAACAATAGAACGTTAACATAATAAGTAACACTAAATAGGCATCTTCAACTTTTTCAAAGTATCATATCATACTATATAGTTATTTAGAGAACATGCAGATATAAAGCCTAAAAAGTTGAATGACAATAATTATATTGGAACCGGAATATAAGGACTTTGTAACCATTTTGACAGTTGTATTGTCGCAAACTCGAGCCGTAGCGCCTGAGAATTCTGGTATTGGGTCACATCACAATGGGACAAAGCATTCTGTCAAGAAATTACATGTGTAGCACTACAAAAGAGAAATCAGTTGAAAAATCCAACTAGCAGCGTCTGTATTTTAAACACAAAAGCTTATTTCATTCGTCTGTCTGTCTCTCCATTCCACATATCATACTAGCAGCACAATCATCTGCAAATGATTCTTATCTCAAACTGAATGAATGAATCTCTTCCACTACAAACAAACAGCAACTGCTGCATATTATTAAGTATTTATTTAAATGTAGTTAACACTAGTACATGTGCATGTGTAAATACATATTTTATACATCTATTTCATCTCCATGATTTAATACATTTATATTTTACCACTTTATATTTAACAATGTACTTAAACACACATAAATTCACTAACACTGTATAGAATACATACATAGTACACCTGTATATGTATTATACACTCTGATACAGTTATCAAACAACCCTGCACCCTGTGGTTGTGCACATACAAAAGATATGGGATTATTTGTGCATTAGATGAAGTATTACATAGTCAATCCAACTTCCTTGATTAACAATGTACTATATACCTACACTTCTTCAACAACACAGAGGGATGCTCACGCTAGTAGCAAGTTTGAGATAAATCCGGCTCCACTTTACATCCCGAATGAACCAGTCAAACCATTCTGCTAATAGGAAAGTGATTAATGACCCTAGAGGCTAACAAATGTTTTCACGAAAGGTCTAAAACTCAACTCAACTACATCTACACTATTTACAATCTCTCCCTTACACTATTACCTTTCCTTTATATTTATTCAACAAAAGCATATTACAGCCTACAAATAAAATAACCAGACAGAAAGACAGACACACTTGCACTTGCAATATCATTTTGTATTTGCAATGTATATAATAAGAATGTATATATCAAGGCTGTATTCAGGGAGGGCAGAAAGGGCATTTTGTCCCCCTCCTCACTAAATCTAAAGAAATACCATAAAAGTACTAAACATTGTGAAATTTTTCACGATAAATTTTAGATTGATATTTCTTTGTACTGTATATGCAATAGTGTGTTGTCTGTGCATACTAATAGCATATTTTATTTGGATTCTTGTTCAATTTGGTTTTTATGAAATGAAGTATATACGGGAGTGTAGAATAACCATTATTTCTTAGAGGTATTCTTTGCAGGCAACGCTAATTTTAGTACAAAATGAAAAGAATGAAATTTTGAAATCGATAATAAAATGCTATGTGATGACGGAGTGGACGAACATTTGATTTAAATTCATCTTCAACAATCAAACACAGGATAAAGGTTTTCTAGGACAATCTGCTTGAATGTAACACTAGAATTATTATTTCACATAATTGCCATTTGAGCGGAATTAAACTGTAAGGCCATCTCTGAAATGGTGTCAATCAACTGACAATGACTCATTTGAAAAATGCTTGTTCAAACCTTGGGAAAAACATTAACTCGACTCAGAAAAATCCAATAAAACTATCAAGAATATTTTCACACCTTACTTGACTTGACTTGTTTCATGCCTCCCACACAAAATATTTAGCTGATTTCCACCAACATCAATCTAAAATTCATCTCAAAAAATTTCTAGCTTTTATATACTTCTTATGATATTTTTTTACATTTAAGATTTGAGCTTCCCAAAATGGAATCCTAGATACAGCCATGATATACATATACAGACCCATGACATATACATTACAAGAAACTTGTATTAAATATCTACATGATGTATTTCATCAAATACTTATACATAGTAGTTTATACCTATAGGTAAATAACACTGTACAGTTTCGACAATTTAAAGCTCTAGAAATATTCTTAGGTACTAGTAATAGTGTAAGTACTGCTATTAAAGTGTTTCTGTTTAATATTGTAGTGTTCCTTTGAAACGGGTATCATTATAATGTTACTTTAGCATTGTGCAATGAACCACAGTCTCTGTGTGAGTGAGTTAAAAGGATTCATCTATCTGTATTCTTCCGGTAGACAGATTATTTGAAAAGGGTTCGTTTTCTACTACAATGCAGTAACTATTTAGTAGTTTGTGTGTATAGTCGTGGCGTGGTTGTAACCCTGCATTATTGTGTCGTAAGTAGTATATAAGAATTAGTAATGGTTTGCATAATACACTACACTTGAGCTAGGTAGATTGAGTTGTATTTGTATTCATGTATAGAAGTAAAGAAATGGCACAATGCTAGGTCTACTACCCACCCGTGTGTTTCCAAGTGTTTGGTGCACTTGACTGAATGAGAAACTTAAATCTTGGCTAGCCACTGCTTTGCTACAATATAAATTGCTTCGTTCGATCTCAATAGTAATCGTTTCCTTCCCGTCTATTATTATTGCTCTTATTATTAGTCCTCCTTCTCAGGCTAGGCTGCAATATTAACAGCTCTATGAACTTTTAATGCTTTTGCTTCAGTTCAGCTGGAAATAGAAACTGAGACTCTACGAGTATTGTCGAATTAAATTAAATTCTGCCTTGCTTGTCAATCTTTATATTATACCATGTCATAAAAATATTTACTTATGTAAACTTACACAATATCCCTATGTATCAACTTTAGATAAACTGAAACTGTGTAAGTATATACAATACCATCATAATAATATACCTTTCTACTTCATATGTACTAATTTATGCTAATATATGTTGTAGTAAGATATTTGCTACAAAACCGTATCCAAATATCGATTTCAGGGAGAGAAAAATCCCACTATGAAGCACAAATATGTCAACCATAGGTGTAAAAGAATTTGTTTACGGGGGGTGGGACGAACTTAGAAAATAAGATGAAATCTGCTTATTATCGCGCGTAGCGTAGTAAGAAAGATTTTTTAGCAAATTTGGGAACAAATCAATAAATGAATAAAATTGGCGAGTAGCGAAAGTTTTTGTGATTTTATGTACTTTTACGGTAAAATAATCTCTTTTTTTCCGGATTTTAGGGGCTCTCTTACTCCCCGGCTACGGAAGTGGTCTCAATGATAGTAGACAGCGCAAAAAGTTACACTAATTTGAAATACATCGAATTCGAACTAATCACATATTTTTCGATTTTTTCAAGTTTACGATAAAATAATTTATTTTTCTCAATTTTCAGTTTGGGCAATGTCCATTTGCCCCTCTTGTATACGGCCTTGAAATACTATACTTTAAGAATTTAGGATAAGAATAGGTCCTATACTGGAGCTTTAAGTTTCGATTATTAAAATACAGATTCTCTTGCATGCAAGACAAGTTTACTGGCAGAGTATGATAGGATTGTTGCTATTGTACACAAGAGAGAAAGTGCACAATAAACTTTAAAATTAATTCGGTTATTCTTATTAACTACTAGTTGGTAGCTGTACACAGAAGTCTTAATAATACTTGAATTTTGGTAGGTATAAAGGTATAATATTGCAAAATAACATTGTGGAAGTTTGGGAAGTCTTTCTGACGCTTTTGTGTGTACCTTGCCCTGGTTTGGCTTATTGTATCATGTTGCTTTGGTTTTTTGTTAGAAAATAAAGGAGAGGGCTATTAGTGTTGTATGCATAGCATGGTACAATGTATTAATCTATATTATTGTTTCTCTCTCAATCTGTTTGTGTTCCTGTTATTATGTTGTGTCACTGTGACTGTCTGTGTTGTGTAGAATTGTATGCATGGCTCAAGCTGAATTAAAGTTGAGATGACTGTTGTTTTGCAGTAATGCGGTTCTTGTTTTGAGAAGGAAATAGTCACACCAAGTTTTCCCTCATTGATATCTCAGTCTCTCTTTTATTACCTACTCTCTGCACTTTACATTTATACTCAATCTAATTTCAACAGAACGACAATAATGACTAAATGTAAAGAGAGGAATAATGGAGAAAAACATCAGATAGACTACTATTGTAGTACACGAGATTGAGATGCTGATACAAATCCTATGACAGGTCGGATTGCAAGATTAACCCAAATGTTTGTTTTCGGTTGCATTGCACAACCATTTATTTACACACGGTTATGCAAATATTCCCTTCGTTTTTGGAAACTAAGCTATGTACCCACATATCAAATACATAGTTGTATTTTCACTAGCATACCTAGGTAGGCTAGTTGTTATAACATGTATTGCGTTTTAGTAATGTAAGTATGAATGTCCTGTGAATTACTAATACATCTATCTAGCATTGCCCAACACATTTAATACTTACATTTCTAAAACAAAATACATATTACAACAACTAACCGATAGCCTCGTATTGTAAGGGCACATTACATGAGTAAGGTGTATATATCGTAGCGTATACTCTACCCGGCAATGTTATGAATTGCTTATGCTAACATATATCCTAGTTGGACTATTTGTATTAAGTAAAACGTACTACGCTGTGTTATATTAGTAAAACATGGACATTAATTTTATTTCCTGCAGATCACAACTACATACTAGTTGGGCAACAGAATATTCTAGTTAGCATACAATATACAAATAATATGCTATGTAGAATCTTAATCGCAGGAGTATAATAATTTTTATGCTATGTACGTACATACCTAATATGAGCATTTTGAGCATCCATTCTACTATCTGTATAAGCAACCAAAATACAAAATTTCATACCCGTTTTATTCAGAGTTTATGCATAATTTTGAATTTATCAAAAAAAAGAGTATTATACTTACCAACATCATATTTTGTCCGAATTGATGAGATTTCCGTATTTATCCCGATTATTAGTTACCTAATCCTTCCTAAAAACATCTATAATATATTATAGCTACGTATTTGTGGGAACTGTTAAAAAATTCACAAATGAAATTTCTCGAGACACTCCTTATTAGTAAATACGATGAAATAGAAACCCTGCGACAGTATTGCTTGCTTTTTGCAGTAAACTTTTAACAAGTTTTTGTAGTAGTTTTGTTAATTGATATAATATCGTATAACTGTATAGAACACTTATGCATATTATTTATGCCTATGTACTTACAATGCATATACCAAGTCCGTTTATTTGTCAGACAGCCAAATGAGAATTGATTATGAAACGTATTAACAAAGGTTTGTCTTGATTGAGTATATAGCCTTGGTACTTCGTAAACTTCGTACACTTCGTAGCCTTTACTTATTCCTTGACTCCTACTAACAAGTACGTAACTAAGCGTAAGATTGTAAAGGGATCTGGGTCTGACAATAATATTTGTTTGCTTAGGATTCTTGTGCACTACGATTGTATAATATTAGAGCGTATGTATGTGTATCCCTTTAGCAGTTATGTATTGAACTAAAATACAAGTACTAAGTCCATTGGTCATTCACAATGCAAACAAACAGACGTTTTAAACTGATCAGGACAAATTGAACGTAATGCAGTATAAGATGATATAAGTACACGAGTAGTTTTGGTAGTAGTAGCCCTTGGTTGTATTGCAGTGTAGTATTCGGAGTTGTAAAAGTAACTTAGTGGAGTAAGCGACAATTGCCTACAAGGAATGAGTACTACGAGTACTCCTGGACTTTTCTTGTTCTTCTTTTGCTGCTGGTCGTAGTAGTAGTAGTAGGAATCTTGATAGTGTTGGTTGTAGAAGTAGTATAGGATTGTGTTAGTTTTGGCATGAGAGTGCGGAGCTACAGGCAGCCTATGTGCTATACATGTATTATATCTTTCCCTGTTTCTATATTAAGTAGGTGCATATTATACTACACTACTTGGGCTACACACACTCCGTCGGACCGGACAATACCAATAGAGAGAAAGAGAGTTTTAGACTGAGAGAGTGCAAGTAACTTTCTTTTATAGTTAAATTGTTGCCTAGTATTAAAGGGTACTTATACCCAGTGAAATTTTATATGTAGTCACACTAACAGAGCACAAGGATGTACTAATAGTACACACACTACGAGTACATGCATACAGAGTATTTGTAATACTTACTTTGGAAAACAAGTACAAGTATAAGTACGTGTACACAAAAAGTATTTTTGAGTGTATAGCTTGTTTAGCTTAGTATTGTTAAAGTATTTTTACAATTCACTATTAAGTAACTATTTTGTGTGAGTGTGTATGTATCAGTATGCATGTCTTTTTGTGGTGTTGTTAAAGTAAATATAAAATATGCACCGGATTGTCGTAAATCCACGATTTAAGTCGAATAAAATGGATCTGTCTGGAAATAATAGATGAGCATTTAGTAGCAGGGTTTCATAGGCAGATAGGAGAAACAGAAAGTGAACACAATCGAGATTCACAAAGATCCACGAGGAGTATTGGACTAGTAATTGTCCCAAATGTAATAATTGTGTCAAATGATAGATTTGTTTTCCATCATTTCAAACCAACTCACAATATACACACACAGTACGTGTACTTTGTCTTATATACTTAGTAATAACACAACTGACACGTTTCCATCCCGTGGAACACTTCACCTTTCAATCCCATTTGTCGCATTCTAGTACTTTGTCCTATACAGCATTACTTTCACGAGTAGAATTGCACTCTAATGCGTCAGCATTCCCTATTATTATTAATGTCAGTATATTACACTGTCAATCTAGAAGTACAAAACGTCCTACCTTAATCTAAGTGTGTATTCTCCCCGTTTACACACGTATTATTTTTTAAATCACAGTTTTCGACATAAAGAGCTCCTATTCAAAATTTATATTGCGAGATTATTATTACCTACCAAAATTTAACACGTAGGTACACCAGGCATTTTGCAAAAATTGTACAAATCCACACCACACACTGTACGTGTTAATTAAATATACACCGGTATATGTATAAGAATGTTAGTCAGTAATTTTCACACACTTAATACACACATTTAAACACATTAACTCTAATTTTTGTGTATAAATATTTCAAAAGTGTTCCTTCCCTTGCCCATGCAATGTAATGCACTTACAAATATGTGGTATTGAATTTAAAAATGTTTTGAGTATTAATTCAGTGACATAAGTAGCTAATACACTTACATTACGTACTATGGAGTTTAATAAAAGTATGAGTGTAAATGTTGGGAGGTCGTTGTAAGTTTTGAAAGTACAGTTTGACTCACTCACCCACTACTGGCACTGTGCATTGTGTAAGTTGGTCCAGTCCAACCCAATTGAGGGAAATGTGACGAAAGTTCAGTTGTAAATAGTAAATCGCGTGAAATTGGAGAAAAGGGAAGGAAAGGCCTTTAGCCTAGTTGAACGTTGTATACTGGACTGTCTTTCTTGGCCTGGTTTGATTATCGTCGTCTGCTCCTCCTGCTATTCCTACTACATACTTACTATGATATGCTCTCTGTATTTGTATGTATGTATAGTATTTGTGTGTGTGTGTGTCTGTAGCACAGTAACAGTGTAATAATAATATAATATCCTAGACTACTCCTTGGCAGTATGCACAAGTAGTGTATCTCTATATTCTAAGTGTTTGTAACAGGAGGAGTGATAGTAGCATGTAGTCGTAGTACTATTCGTAGTATTAAGTAAGTAGATTCTGTAGAAATACAGTAGTATCTGTAGTAGTAGGAGCCAGGAAGCAAGTGGAAAGTGTAGTGTGGTGTTGGTGTATGTATGTGTAGTCGTAGTATTCTGTAGTAAGTCGAGAAAGAAGAAGAAAGAGCGAGTTTGCCGTTCTGAGCCGACAGCAGACGGATGAAATGAGCAGAGGAGGCTCACTGCTGAATTGAATCCATATCTGCTGTGCCCATTCTCATTCCCGCATCCGCCATCCATGATCTGTCAGGAGGGGGACGAAGGCAATGGGGAAAGGAGGCCAACGGGGATCTCCTTTTCAGAAATATACAACATAAACTCCAACTCTCTCTCTCTCTTTCGTTCATACACACACATACACATACACACGTTCCTTTACTCGCTTTCACTCACACTATACTATTTCTTACTATAAAAAACATAATAGCTTTAACTGTATTAGACTTCCACTATGTATATCTGTATCTACACTGTAGCTTACAACACTACACTCATACAGCTACCATTCTCATTCTCATATTTTACAAGATATACATTTAGTTTCTATGTACATACATTACAGCATATATCTGTACAGTAGACTTCCAAAGAAAACACATTCCTCCACTTATACTTTTACGGAAAAGGAATAGCAACCACTACATGTGCAGCATAACACACACTACCACAGTATATACATACAGATGAAGAAAGAAAGGCAAAGTACCATGCCAATGCAATGCTATGTATGTCTTTTACTACGAGCAACTTTCTCTAGGCTATTTCTAGTGTATATCCATGTAACAATTCATTTTACCAGGATTGTATGCTGTGTATAATACTGTATGTATATATTGCTATGTGTATAGATTGTAGTTTCAGCATTCTTAGTTTTAGTAGTTGTATTAGGAAGCTTGTGTGAATTATAATATACTCTTTGTAGATAGGTACCTACTATATAGAGTTTGTATGTGTAGATAGTATGCACATTTGCTTAAAGGGAGACACTATACGCTAGAGAAACATTGCAGTGTGCCAAATAGTCTGTGCTCTTAGTTAATTTTGACATTTTTAAAATTAAATGAGTACACAAAGGGAAGGGAAACATAAGTTTCTCGTTTATAATCTAAAGCTGCAATTAATACATTTATAAAATTCCGAATTCTGACTATTGTGTACAATTTGAGAATAAAATCTCCTATTTTTCCATACTCTATGAATACTTTCTCCAGACTTTTATCGTGGGACAACGCTTTCTATAGCCACTTTTCTTATACACATATCCGTACACATACAAGTAAAACATTGCAGTCTCTCTCTCTTTGTGTATGTATATAATAATGCCTTGTGTTTGACAACTGCATACCGACTGAGGCTATATCTACAAAGAACGTTTGCTGGATACTTGCTATACATTCCTACTACTACTACACACGGGATGACTGAGGAGTATCATCGATTTTTCGCCGGATACTCATAGTGCAACTACCCGCGATTAGGTTATAGTTACCTAAGCAGAGTCAAGTCGACTCTATAGAGATACATACAAAACGGTGGAAATATTTTATACAGATGTATAGAAAGGCCACACGTACAAGATGTACATACATAGTAGAAGGTACAGTGTATATAAAAATACTCACCCAGGCTGTTTTCATATACACAATACGATTTCCTTTGCAATGCCATGCCAGACAAGCCGAAGTAGTAGTAGGTTTTCTATATTATGTTTGTAGTGGTTGAAAATGGTTATAGAAAGGAATATAAGGGACAGAAGCCTTAAAAAGGATGTATAAGTATACGTCTGGAGTACTGAACTGAGTTGAACTATGAAGTGAACTAACAATAAGATGGGAAGAAGGAAGAAGTGTGACTGTATTTCATTGTATGGTGGATGTACTCCAAGAACTCGGCCAGTATCCGAGTATCTGCTCTTGTGTGTGTAAGGATACGTTAGTGTCTCTATCTGCGATGCTTGTATTATGATATATGAAGTATATTCGGGGTAAAGGTGTACGCTACGTGGATGTCTAAATACTACTTTAGTATAAGTTATGTCGTTATGGTATAAGCATAACGTAAGATGACGGAAAGTGCCTATTTAAGTCCTAGACTCTATACTCTATACGAAAAGTGTTTGTTGTCAAAGCGGGAGAAATTCCTTTCGCTTCATCTCGGTCTAATGCTAATGTTGGAAGGGTAAAGGTAAAACATACTTACTGTAAAGTAAAAAGTAAATATTACACTAATTGCTTAAAGGGATTTTTATTTTCTGTTTTTCACTCATATTTCGTGGAGGGGTGAGTTTTACAGACACAGAAGTATTTCTGGAGGGGTCGGTGTTAATTCATTAATATTTTCATGAGAGCTTGAAAATGAGCTTGATTCAATAATACTGCGAGCACTTAATTGCTAAAGGCTAAATTGTACTGAATGAACAATTTCCAAAACAGTTTCTTCTACATCCTTGCTCTAGAGACCAGGGTTAGAAAAAATTATTTCTTCAAGGAAAACCTTATTATACTTGGATTCCTCAACGTTGGCCCGCTGCGGGGCCAAATTTTCAGGAAAACCTGGTTTCTGACTCACAATTTACTGAACATGCCTTTCCGACCTCTGATTTCCCAAAAAGGGAAATTCCGGTTTAAGATTTTTCAATAAAAATCAGATTTCCTAAACTTGTTCGGTTTCCCTAATTTTTTGGTCCCACCCCCGAAGGTCTCGGTGTCAAAACTTCCTAATATCCCGGAAAACCTTGTTGCCCAATTTTCAGTTTTTATGTGCAAATGCCCTTTACCTAGTGAATTTCTGTTAAATCATGAAAATCAAGCATGCTAAATTTAAACCATTAGAAAGCAAAGCTTTACATATTGAAACATAAATTGGACACACGAATAAACTATCTAGAGATTTTTCTTTTTGATATCTGAAACTGTCATTTAAAAAGCATTTTATCATTTTTATCACTTTCCACTTGCTTCCTGACCTCCAGGTTTCCAAACCTGAAAACTTTGACTGATTGAATGAAATTGTTTACAGCCTTTAGAAAAAGCATGACTTGTAAAGTTTAAACGCAATAATGAAAGCTAGTAGATTAAGTAGATGAAACCTATATAGGAAAAAGAATATGTTTATGAAATAGAAATCATATTAATAGACATTTTGACCTAATGGATTTTTCATGTATGAATATTTGATTGTGTTTCCCCTAGAGTAGTCTTGCCATGACAGACTACACGATATTATTATTTAGAAAAAGAATTTCGTTTTGTGTGTGAGTTCATAAATGGCAGGTGTTAACTGTTTCGGACAGACATTACTAGCATTCCATTATCTTCACTTAAAATGTTGGGGAAAAGGATTTGAACTGTGAGAGATGAGTTTAGTGCTAATTCCGTTAGTTTATGCTCAGGCACAGATGCCAACAGCAGTCTGTTTCATCTTCTTCCTACTACATCCTTTCATTTCCCATCTGTATGTATTTCCCTATCCCTTTTCTCTCTCTCTCGCTGTCTCTCGTCTTTCTCTTTATATACACATCCCACGAAACCTCTAAAAGTAACTACAATAAGGCACCTACCTCTAAGTATCATTTACAACACACAGACACGAATGTCACAGACATCCTATATACACAGAGCTACATCATTGTATTCGCAAATCATAGCGACTTATTGTACATGAGTGAGGATGGGAAAAATGACACTGTAAATTGTCCCAATATAGTTCTAGTCAGAGACTCGGAGTGTAGAAGCATCTGTGTACTCAACAACGAATTGCTCTTATTATGGATCTTTGTATGTATAAGTATGTAATGTGTTAATACATGCCTGGCAATAAATGATGTGATGCATCATTATAAGCCACAAGGGCAGTTAGAGATAGCCCATGAGCTCAAAGGTTTTCTCTGTTAGTAATTTCTCTCTTTCTCTCCCTCCCTCTATGTCTGTCTGTTTTTAACCCTTGCATATTGCTACGAATGCATGCAAGTATTATGTATGTGTTTCTGAGTCTTAATGACATGCCATGTCTTTTGGCAGATATTATGTCTTTTCCACATTTCGTTTTTGTGTGACATGAAAGGGAACGTGTGACTTGATTCTAAAATTCAACTTTTTCCATTAGAGATATTACATACATAGTACGATTGTATACATACTATGCCATCAGATTTCACAGTAGTGTGTGTATTGCAAGTTGAATCAATCTATGTACTATTTATACCAATAGGTATAATACCAAATGTACCTATATAGGTAGGTAATATGACAAACATTTAGGTTCTTATACATCAAGGCCGTATCCAGAAATCGCAGTCAAAATCTAACCTTAAGGAACAAGTAATAAAATAATTTGAGACAGTTTGAGTCCAACTCAACATAACATGCAATAAAGTCGTGCATGCTTTACTTTTTAAATGCAAAATAACTTCTTTTCGGGGTTTTGGGGGGCAATAATTGCTCGTCCACTGTCGTAACTATAAAGCGGGGGCCCATATGCAAAAACCGCTTTTTAGACCAAAATCAATTTAAAATGGGCCAAATTCGCTAGCAGGGCGAAACTTTTTCTCATTTTTTTTGCCCTTTTAAGGCAAAATAACCTCTTTTTTGGGATTTCGGAGAATTCAATGCCCTTATTACCTCCCTGTGGATACGGCCTCGAACATTATATAGAGGCTAATATTACATTGAATACATTTTACTTGTACTAGAATAGAATTGTAATACATATTAGTATATGTGAAATAGGATTGGACTTTTTCTCTTTTGATCGGAATGTCTGCTAGGCTCGTGGTGGCTGTGAATTGGTTTGGGTTTGGATTATTGGCACTACTCTGGTGCTGGTAGTTGTAGTAGTGTGAGTCATGTCATGATATGGATACAATGCTGTTCTCCTTGGTGAGAATCTGTATG
>JAQFYB010001707.1:0-30175 GCA_034694085.1 Pogonognathellus longicornis
ATATTGAACATTTGTAAGACAAATGAAAATATCCCATGTATTATTGCTATTAGACTTAGATGAGACACCCTGTAGATCTCATACACGACAGTATTACAACGAAAGTGTATATTATGCAATGTAAGGATTTGGGTGTGTATTTACAATGTAGCATAAAAGATGTTCGTGCATCGCACACAAGGCGAGTGAAAGCATAATATGCAACGTAGACAAGACAAGTGCGGCTCTTTAACTTATTTATGACTCCGGCTGCCTAAAATTCAATTTTTGGTTAGCTTGTAGGTATTCTGCATTGAGTTTTTATACCACCACTCACTCTACTACTTGTATCTACTGTGCGATGCATGCCTTCTACTTACAACGTGTCCTTGCTATGTGAAGTGTGAGTTTGTGCAAAATTGTGCTAGCTGCTGCTGGACAGACACAAACGACGCAGCTGTGTGGATCCAACTGAATTTTGAATTCAGGATAGAAACTATTGCTACTTTGCAGCTAGTATCATGCTGGATAAACTATATACCTTACCTACTTATTAAAGTAATTGCACTGTTTCTGGGGTCTTTGCCCTTAAACAACTTTCAAGGTCAATTTTCTAGTTCAAAGACATCAGTACACAACAGTTCTTTTTAAATACTTAAAACACCCCCTATCTGACCGCTTAAGATTTTATTAGCAATGAAATTGTAATCTTCCATGAATTATATAAAGCATTGCTTACTTTAAGTGCAGTTACAGATAGGTCCATTGTATATCCATGTGATATGATTGGATTACACTCCAGTCACAACAGTCATTCGAACATTTAAACAAGCCATTGAATTGGTATGCAAAATGCAATTAATTGACAACAGGTTAATTACAATTGAAAGTCCACCTTGTGAACTGAAGAAATAGAGCTAAATGAAATTGTAATGAAAGATAGGACATTGAATAACAAAGTGACTCATTCTACCAGTATACTGACATTTTCTATTTACAGAGGTAGGTAATAAAATCCGTGACACATCCTCATTTACGAAAATCCTTGAGTCACTTCCATGCACGTGTTACACATACTTATCAAAATGCTTTCTGAGTTTGTATATAATTAAATATTGTAGATATATAAAATCATGTCTTATACTTATGTTATGGATAGTTGAATAGGACAATTACAATAAAAGTTTTCTGCAAACGCTGCTTACTCATCTACATAATGGAACTTTACCTAGAAGAAAATATTTGAATTGCTTTTAGCGAACCAATATACTCTGCTGCGATAATAAAGTACCTTTACTTACTTCGTAGATTGACAAAGCGGTAGAAAACAAATTAATGGAAAGAAATCAAATTGAGTTGGCACACCACGACTGGTACACACAAAGCTTTTTTCCTTTTACCTCTTTACTGGAAAGTTAGGTCTAAGATATCATTATTTATTAGATGCATATTTAACGAAAGCTGTTTCATTGGTATATAATACGCTAAGACTAGATTTTGCAGAGACTATCGACAAGACACACTTGAGCGGTGACTCAGCCTACGTTAACTGATGCGAGCACGAAGGGTTCTTTAGGAGAGTAATAGGCGAAGTATGGAGAAGTGAAATGGAAAGAGAGAAAGTCATGAATAATACACGTCAAAGTCAAAGTCACTTTCCTCGGGGTTGATGAGCAGCTCGGCTGTGCATGTGCTGACATTTCTGTGTTGTAGCTTAACTTGGAATTTTCTCTTCATACATTTA
This sequence comes from Pogonognathellus longicornis, assembly GCA_034694085.1. Classification (NCBI taxonomy): domain Eukaryota; kingdom Metazoa; phylum Arthropoda; class Collembola; order Entomobryomorpha; family Tomoceridae; genus Pogonognathellus; species Pogonognathellus longicornis. The sequence continues at coordinate 1,724 of JAQFYB010001707.1, forward strand.
ACAGTTTGGTCAAGTGTAAAAGTAATGGAAAAGAACTAAAAACCTGGAGCAAACACAAGAGTAGGTGTTGCTGCTCCAGGTACACATCTCATACAATGTATAAATCCTATATGGAACACAGAGTAGAGCATTATGGCAAGGCATATACTATGTAGGTATGCATTCAGGCAGGAGTCATGGCAAAAACTTTAGCATCGTGTTTTGTTTGGCTTTTTGCTAAGGTTGGCATTGATCGAAGATCGGCTGCACACATTGCACTGCTCCTTCTATTACTTCTCCAACCAGATCACCAATGTGTTTTCGTGTATCTGTTGAAATATAATATGCTCTCTTACTTTTCCCCAGGTTTTGCTTCAGGTTACTCTGTGTATTTAAGAAGTATGTACTATGGAGCATACGTTTGCATGTTCAAGCAGCAGCTCTTCCTAGAAATCCCTTTTTTACTGACATTCATGGTGAAAACATAGAAAAATATAGTAAATGCACGAAAATTACTTAGGTAGGTACTTAACTTACCTCCCTAAGCAATTCTGGTGTAAGGTAGGTTTTCTGCGTCCTGAAATTTTTAATGTTGTATACCAACTACATATTTTACTATGCATGCACTACCTAGTGTAGTGGTAGTACTACTAGCACACTAGCACTACTATTGTGTAAAATATTGTATGTATTGAAAATAAAGAGCTGATGAATCGTGGAGTGTGAGTGACTATAGTTGTATAAGTAGAGTACAAAAAGTTATACAAAGAGTATACCTGGCATTATGTGATATCTGCATGGTTGGCCAGTATGGCATGTCAAGGTCATGCTGGAAATAAGTGGCTGCTGGCGAGAAAGCATGCATTAATAAATATGAGATTTTTGGGTAACTATTTACTTTCGTAGATTTTACAAAGAGGCTATTACAGTATATGCTGTACACAAACTCTAATAGCCCAATACAAAGTTCGTTATACATACTAACTGTGCATTGTGCTGTGTACTCTATAAAGGTAGTTTAGAAACGTAAATATGTGCATTATTTACGGCACGGCTTTAGTTTGGAAATGGAGGACTGTTGTTGATGAGAGAACTCTGGGTCATTATAAATAGTACAGTAAATGTAACCGCTTCATGTAAGCAGCGTGCAAGGTGGTACGCTACGACTAATTTGTGTTTGCTCTCATGTGGTTTCCTTCTGCTTTGCCACCATTTCTCTCTTCAGCTCTCCCTCACTGTACATGTGAACCTGTATATACATAAAGTTAAATTAAACTATCAATAACTCAGTTTATATAACTGCGCTTCTAAGAATTGCTCAAATTCCTTTGCTATACTGTATGTAGTAAAGAATAGCTGTGCAGAATTCCGACACATACAAATATAGCGTAGGGCTACATAGGAATATAATATAGCCTCATACACTTTTGGTGTCAATACATGCACACTATGCATTACACACACTATATAATTGTAGGAATGCATTAAATAATAATAAGTACCTCACCTATATGAGAAAGTGTTACATAGTTGCACTACATGTTGGTTGAGACTCCTATATTGGATATTGAGAGTAGGATTGTGGAAAAATGGTAGTGGTCTAGTCAATAATACAAAGGCATCTGACTCTAATGCAATTTATAAGGGAAAGGTAAAGTTTGCAGAAATTTCGGTGTGGAGAAAGGGAATGAGATTGGTGCAGTGAGAAAGGGAAGGCTTTCCCCAATATGTAAGTACCTAGACCTACGCAGAGAATGCATGGAGAACACAGACAGAAAGAGAGAGAAATAGCTCAGCATGCTTTCCTTTCCGTTAGTATTTTACGTTAAATTCAGTTAGCCTACGAGCGAGTGTACCATCGATGTCAGAAAGTCGATATTTGGCAAAAACATGCCAACTTTGTCCATTAATGGGAAAGTTACGTTTAGGTTTAAGGCATTTCATTTTCATTGCTTTAAGTAAGACAGCACAAGGCAAGAAAGAAATGTAAACAGAAATATATCCAAAAGGAAAGTAGCGTAAGGAACTGTGAACTCAACTGGTTTTGCTGCATCTTGTAGAACTTTGGGTAGTCTATGACAATCATTTGTGTATATCTCTATTGAAACTGTTTCTGGAGAAGTTCTGCTTCCCACATGGCCGTGGTGCACCCTGCACACAAAAGTGTACTAACAACAGCACCAGAAATGCTACAGTGATATTAGTATTAAATGCACTAGGTGCTCACAGCACATAATCTACTACTACATTGCGTTTTCGCTTTCGCAAATGTATCCGATACACTCAAATCTACAAACTTGCCCTATGATTATAAGCCACATTAGTCTGTGTAATGTATATATGTTACAACACTTCCTAGTATATAGAGCGGGAGTGCAATGGTTAAGAGTAGGAAGTCAATTCAAGGCTACTGCCACTTCTTTGGGCTTTTCTCTACACGTTGTATGCATGTGTGTGTGTGCACGGAGTGTGTACCTGCTCAGCTGCCAAGTCCAAAAAGCAGTAATGGTGGAGAAAGGAAATGTCCGAAGGACAAAGAGAGCGAAGGCAAAGGCAACTAATAAATTCAGTTCATTTTGCTCAGTTCACTTGATTCTACATTGTAGCACTAGTCCAGTTCTGAGAAAAAAGAAATCAAGTGAGGTGTTTCTCAAGAATTGTTTTACTTCTGAGAGTCTGAGAGCAAGAGCCAAACGAAATTGCCCGATTGCAAATAACACACGTGTAATCCAATGTAATGCTCGGCCAATGGATCCGATTCGAACCTCTCTACGGCAATTTTATCGCCAAAATCTAATGCTTAACTTCAACTCTCTCTCTCCGTCTTGTGTATGTACTATGTATGTACTTTCGACACACTCTTTCCTTTTACCCGTTTTACTACACATTTATATCAAAAGTAAGTATATACAAGTACAACTGTAATACTACGACTATTTTGTGTTCATTTCCATCTCTACTATGTCTGTACTGTAGTATTTCAATTGAATTCAAATGTACGAATAAATGTATTTTATCGCCTACTACCCGTCTAACTCTACACAAAGAAGGGAACTGCAACAGACCATGTTGTTTACTAAATCTTGATTTGTTATTCACTTCTTTTGTGCCTACATTATTGTGTGAGCGAAATTTTCTCAGAAACGTACGAAACATAAAGACCCTGAAGCGACACCAGCTGTAAATTGCATACACAAGAGAAAACCTAAATACAACCGACCTGGTCCTTTGCTTTCACTTCGGCATTCTTTCAAGAAATTGATTTTGTACCCCGGTCTGTTATTTGTAATTACATCAAGTATCTATGTAGGTATTCTAAATTGAATTTTAATAATGAATTAGGTTCATATTTTTATTCTATACAATGATATTCGCCCGTAAGCATTAACTTGTAACAACTATTTTGCAAAATGAGTTTTATAGAGGACTGTATTGTTGATTGTATTTAAACAAAGGGTTCGTTTAAAACGGGGAGCGAGCGCCAGGTCTCATCTCATTTATCCATCGAGAACTGTCAGAAATACGACTGTTGTTTGACTTCACAAATTGAAGGTCACAATTCACATGTGTTTCACGTGTATTAATGTAGTGAATGATTATTTTCTAAGTTGTGCCATTATTTGTAAGGTATAAGCACGTTATTGTAAAATTTCGCCCCAAAATTGTTACGAAGTAAAGATAAAAGTTTTGTGTGCATTCATTGCGTTCTGAGTACAGGTTAATGTTAAATGCGAGTGAAAGGAAAGGAATGTAGTTGTTTTATGAGCCAACAAGCCATGTCCTGCCTTTCCCTCAATACATATACAGCAGATTTTGCAAAGGTGAACAGTTATGCACAAATCGTGAATAGAAACGTCCTTTCATTCCGTATTACACTTAGTTTTGATTTGTTGTACATAGGTGAGTAAGTGTGCACATAAGTAAGCATTTGGGTACTACACTATAATAAACGGGCTGTCTATAGCACATGCCACTGTAGTATTTGTACTAGTGCTCTACTACTGTAGTAACCCACCACTTTATTTCTTGCGGCTGTTGGAAATCGATTCTAGGACATTTCCTACATCGGAAGGAAACACGAAACACCGCGTTGATATTATTAACTATACATACGTATATATTATCTGAAGGTTGAGCAAAGAGTGTACAGTGTGTGCATTTTGCTTATATAGTATGGGAATAACAGCAAGAAAGCGGTTGGTGCTTGTGGTTGGGTCTAACTCTCATTCCCATGCAATATAATACATACATGCAGGCCCAGCACTTTTATATATCTCTATAGCATCTACTACTACATGGAAGACAGGCTCACATGCTCAAGTGTATTTGTAAGCACCAGAACTCGAGCAGAGAGTGTGGGGTATGCACATAGGGTATAGGAAAGGGGAATTTAAGTGGACAGAGCAAAGAGTAATAGAATAGAGGTTTGCAATGTTGTAGTGGTGTGTTTGGTGGTAGTAGTAATAGTAGTAGTCTGTCTGGAGTTACCTACAATTGAATGTTTAGTCAAATCGAGTAATACAAAAGTCCTTGGGTTGCCTTGTCTTTGTAACTTTAATGAAGGGCTCATTTATTTGCAAATTGCAGACCTCTGTGTGACCTGCATGGAATCCATTCTCCACTATACACTTCCTTCAGTTTTTACATGCATCAGAGTACGACCTACACCATATACACATTTACTTGCCTTGCTAATAGTAATTTGAATATAGGTATTGACTCTAGAAGTGAATATAAGTCCATGTTATTATTATAGTCGTCTGTTTCTGAATGCATTTCTATGATTCCTAATGCCACTTGCTTCGCCTGACTTTTTCTGTGTGACACGAATGTCTATATTATTACCACCGCTAATATTTTGAATGTTTACTTGGAATCAGGAATGTTGTTATCGGATTGGGAGAGTGCAGCGCGAATAGCAGAGGGGATTATTAGTGGTGTGTGTGTGTGTGTTTGCCTAGAGTAAATGAATGCTGTGAATGCGAGGAGTATGTGAGTACACTGAGAACTAATGAGTACTGTGTGGTATACAGGATGTTCGTAGTAAAGATATTTATCGACCTATGGCTGTGTGGTGGCTGTTACCAAATCTCCATTTCCATCGATTTCCGTATTGATATGATGCATTGATTAGAGAAAGTCTTTGTGAAGGTTACGCTCCTGTAGGGAAAGCTTTCTCAATTTTTCGCATACAACTTTCCCAAAGAATTTTATTTACCTTGGGCTGTGTACTCTCTGTACTTCTTGGAAAATGGCTTTAATTCGTTATTTGCACAGTTGACGACAGGGAATTTCGTAATCTCTGTTAACTAAATGGCTAAAACCAGACGTATGTCATACGTCGGCATTTCTAGCTAGACAACACAACACAAGTCAATAAAATGACTCCGCTTCCCTTCAGGCAACAACATACAGCGATGATTTGTTTTGCTGTAGAGTCTCTTTGTACTATAACATGAAATTACAATGCAATTATTATAAATAGATCCATTACAGATATCAAATTTGTTTAATTAGTAAGATAAAAATAGTTACAGTAAACATGTACTGTGATTGTGATTTCTTAATGACCTTGGTTGTAGTCAACAGACTGTGTTCCACGGAGTACTAATAAATACATCTTAATATTTGTCTAGCTATGTAAGTAGATGTATAATGCAAAAATGTGAATTAAAATTTTGCGATTCATATATACTTGGTCGTACATATATAATGCAGTCTCCTTCGGAGAAAAAATGAAAAGGGAGAGTTTCTTTTTAGGGTTATACCATTATATAATTTATAATATGGCTATCGTTACAAAGGGTACAAACATTTTTATATTTTGGTTACTGATCATGTTTACATTTCCTTTTTTCAAGCCAAGGATACACTACGTCAATGTGGAAGATATTTTTAGTTTTATCTGTCTAGATGTTGGCTTTTGTATTTGTGTTTTCCTGTAAGTAAAAACCAAGGTTTAGACGCACAGCAAAAGTTCATTGTTATTGATTGTGTGATAGTTGAGGAGAATCGAGTTTGTTTTGACACAGGAAAGGAAATTCATAACAAAGGCGATAAATGGTAAACAAGACAAATACAATATGCATGTAGCTTACTAATCCTTGATAACAGAAGCATATTATTGTATGTGTTATTATTTTTAAGACTGTTTTGCTTGTCGTTATATTAATATTTATATTTTCTGGAACAACCACACCGCAACTAGACCGCCGGCAGCAGCTCAAGCTCCATTACCAGCACATACACAAAAATACATACAGCCACCAAGTAGAGTACTCACATGAGAGATGAGAATCGATTTTCTTGACGGTTGTTGCTCTTTTGTTTTTTTCCGCAGGTTTGCCCTTGTAATCTCCTACACTGAATTTGTTGCCTTGTAATCTGGCTATGAGAGCAAGGCCTTCGTACCAAATAGATGCACTTACTTATCAATCCCCTTACAATATTTAAGTCTACAACATAAATAATGCATAGCCAACTTATTTTTTTCATGAATGATTGAATTTGCATACAAAATTCGATTCGAATGCATGTGTAGTTAGCACGGTATACTACTCGTGATGTTATCTGCAACTACATTGAGCTGAAGTGACAGCCGCATGAATTTTCAGTCGTAAATATTGTTGTCGTGCATACTTGACTGACACGGGAAATTACATACAATGATACCAATCGAAGTCTAACAGTCTACCAGAATATACCGCTCGCTAAACACTGGCTGCTTGTCATTCAACCAAGAAATTTTTCAAAAGATAAAATCCCCACATTTACTTTTTACCCGAGTTTGCATTTCTGCTACACTTATTCCTTATTCCTAATAAATATAACAGGGCCATATTGTTGGTATAAAAAGTGCATTAAACTTTATTACCAAAATGTTTTATACTTCAATATTCTTTTATATTCATTCAGATACGTATGTACTGCATAAAATATATCAGTATGCTAGTGTTTACATAGGGAAACAATATTCAAGTATGTATATATCAGTAATTTACTGCAGGAAAATATTGCAGATAGTCGTTTGACAAGATTGAAGTGAATAGGTTCTAGTATGAAACAAACTGGATTTCATTTAGAGGTGTATTAAGATAAAGTATATAACTAGGTGATGGCACACATATTAACTATGGAGAAGCTGTTAAATCAGTGCTGCATAGGTACATAGTAATAGGTATGTAATAACAATTAATCTTGGAAGTACAAAAAGTGTTGAAAAGTCGTTTGAAACAATAGGAACTAACAGGGAATGTCCTTTTTGACCCAGTGCAGAGCGCAACGATTATTCTATTTGTGAACTAATCGTTTGTCACTGTTATGTTTGTTAATGTAAATACACTGTTGCAAATTTACAACAAAGCTACATCCACTACCTTGCAAAAAACTCTGCCTTTATTATTTAAGTTGAGAGGTAGGAGGACACTTAGACAGAGTAGTGGTACAAGAAATACAACCGGATGTAAAAATGCTCAGAGTATTCAACCTCTTACTACTTTATACTCAAACGGAAAAATGCACAACCCACGCTGGTGTTGAGAATTACTGCAGATACACTCACTTCTCGGTGGTATATTCTCGGTGGTGCAGATACATGTTGATACATACAGAGAAAATAGAAAGAGATCAGCTCCGAAATATACGTGACACGTATAACTATATTTATATGCGCATCTATTCCTGAATTAATCCCATGTATCCATACATCAGGGAACACCAACAGCGTATACGCTCATAAGCATATCTGGACACTAGAATAGAATACTTCAACGCTTGTACAATCGTTTAAAAATACAGTTACGGAATTAATTCACATGGGAAAACCTTACGTGGGAATGGGAAACGATTCAGTGAATTTAGTTCTGCTCCCGTGCCTTTGGCGTTTCACACTTATCTACGACACAAAAGTATTTAGAACGAAGATAGAAATTAACTAATTTGTCTCATAAAGGTTCGAAATCTCGTAAACTGGATACATTCACAGCAGTTCGATAATAGAAATAAAATCCTTATCACTTATCTAAGATTTTATCATTAATTATTTATTATGTTTCAACGATAATTACATGAAACTTCTTATTTCATTATTATTTTTATTATCTACATGTATATAGGTAAATGGTAAAGGGAAAGTATAATTTTTTTAGGACTCCCGCTACAGCTCGATGTACATTATGCCTCGCCGATTATACAGCTCGAGCACACTACAGCTCGCGATTTTACAGCTCAACCCTTTGTTTAAAAGGCTTATGAAATCGAAAATCAAGAAGCTGTAATTTACATCCCACTGTAACTTACTTTAGCTCTTTGCACCCCTGGCTGTAAAGATTTGTTTATTTGTCAAAAACATCATACTATTTACCTTATTACTAAATGGTGAGTCTTTTTTAAATAACATACACAATAGGATGCTTAACATCCTAGTATCCTCACAGACTACAGAAGTTGTATTACCAACGGAAACGGTTAACTCTAAAGAAATATTAACCTGCAGGTGCCACACCTCTATCTATTTGTATTTTTTAGCAATTTTACCTCCCCCCCACCTTTCTATGTATACATGTTCAGAAAACAATGTCCCTTCTTGATCTATTTCACCTTCAACAAATTAAAACCCCTTCTTAAAAACGGTGTAATGGAGGTTTAAAATCGGGGGCTGTAGTGTACACCGAGCCGTAGCGTACGGTTACCGATTTTAGAACTAATGTGCATTGTAGCTGAAGTATTACCAAACTATTTTTGCACATCAAGTAATACATAAATAAACAACCCGGTTATTTAGTTGTGGTGGGTGTTGTTAATATGTGAATGCAGGACTGTAATGCGGGGTGAATGCGGGACTGTAATGTATATTAACATAGTCGAAATAGAATGTAACAGTCTGTGTGGGGTTACTAAATTATCTGTTGTTGTACAATTCCCTTATCTATTCCAGAATGATGTGAGAGCGTATTACGATAATGTGTTGTAGAGCTCCTATTTGCATAAACTAACCATCGTGTGTATTACTGGATATTGTAATGGTGTACTCGAGTTAGTTGGTTGTATACAAGTACCTAGCCCGAGTTTCTTCCGTACGTTTAGTTTCCTGACCTGTATATAGGAGTATCGCAAAGAATACTACTACACGAACAGGGTGCTATATATGGGGTAGAAGACGTAGTAAATCGTAGTAGTAGAGTAGTACAATAATTTAGAAGATGGATAGAAAAGGCTGAGTTCACTTGGATGAGTTTTTAGCTACCACCCACATATCCATCCTGCGTTTCAGTTCAGTTGACTTGTGAGAATCAAAGAGGAAAGTTAGGGGCTGCCTAAAAATAGAATTCTTGTGAAATATATATTTGGCCTGGTTTTTTCCTCGCAGAGAAAACACAAGACAAGCATATAGCTTATAGCTGAGCCGAGATAAAAGAGAAAAAATAGAAAAGAAAAGGCCGAGATGAGAGTAGTAGTGCCAGTGCCATGTATATTGGGACTATTCTGCACTATGACTTATTTCAGTAGAGCACTGGGCTAACAGTAGTATAGAGAGCTGAGTAACTTTGAGAAAGCATATACGTATTAAAGAGAATAATATTATATATTATGGACCTACTATGTACATAGTGTCTAACTCTACTACGATGTATTCAATATTTACATTTCTACTAGGAACTAGAATTCATTGGCATACACTACACATAGGAGCAGGAACAGACATAACATAGGAGGAGAAGAAATGGGAGAGAACGTCTGTGTGATATTTATATATTTCATGAGCGGAAAAATAGAAAGTGGGAGAGAAGGAGAAAATGTAAAATAGTTAATGTTAGTAACTACTTGTTTATATCAGTGCACTTACCTATTTCCTATATTATGTTCTGAGTTCTGACGAGATGTAATGTGTATACAGGATAGGTAAGTTTAAAAACTTAATATTGTGTATTATAGCTCTGGTAGTGAACTTTCTTTTATGTCTACGAGGAATGAAAAGAGAAACAAAGAAAGGAAACGTGTCTGAATTGGCTGATAGTGGAAAAGAAATGCGGGAAAGCATATTATCGTCGTAGTACTTGTAGTAGTAATGCCAGTAGTGCCACACCAAAAAGAACAAAATGGAACTTGGTATTCTATGGATGTAACTATGTAACTCGTGCAACTGCTGTTGGCTATATGCATACAAATATTGTATGGTATTCTTGAGAGGGAGTCTATAAGGACGATGCCGTATCTTTATAAATAGCAGAGTGTCTGCTATGATTGTGATTCTATGTGTGTTGCATATACATTTAGTGCTCCGTAGTGGCTGCTATGCATATAGAGTAATCTTCCTCCCATGCTTTTTCCTTCCCTTTAAGAGCAAAAGGAGAAAACAGAATTTTGGCTTGACTTTGCTTTTGCTACAGTTTTCCTGTTGTTCCATCACATCATAGTCATACAGGCTTTTGCGCCGTAAGAGATTCGGAGTATTCCGGATTTTCTGGTTGCAGGCGCTAATGCAGACATTCCTGCCTCTCTTCCACATTATACCTACACATTACATACTTTTACTCCAATGCAACTCTACATAATATGTAGGTGCCCCAATAATGAACTCCACAGTCCTATAGTCCTATGTATTCCACCATAAACTCACATTCGCTTCACTGTAAATACCCCTAATCCTCCGGGTTTACATTAATTTACATTGCGACTGGACAATGTCGTTCATCGAACACAAAATGCTCCGATAATGACATCGGTTCACCACCTGTCAGGGTCACAATCTCACAATCCATAGTAACTGGTAACATGAATTGCACATCTCGCTGAAACCTATTTGCTAAGCAATAGAATATGTAAAATTACCTATAATTTAACTAAAGAAATTTTTCACCATGTTTCTTATTAACGTATAACAATTTGTTTGTTTGTTTTGTTGACCTTGAAGGTTGTTTTGTCCATTTTATGAAATGAATCTCTCTAATTGTGAGAATACACACGTACTTTACATACTCCTAAGATTTAGAGATTAATTAATGAATTATTAATTTTAAAATTAAAATTGCTTGACATTCTATAGGTGATAATTTCAGCGATGTAAATTCAATTTGCAGATTTATTTTGTTTGCTAAATGCTTCTTTTTAGTAATTTCACTCATTGAATGGTTATGTTTATTGGACGTGGTGTGAGTTGACTGCCTCCTTTCCCTCCCAACAACAACTCACGCCTTTTTGCCCGAACAAATGGTTTTGTGCATATGCAAATATGTATTCAGAGTTTCATGCAACCGACTTGATCTCTTCAAATGAATTTTTCTCAAGTACATATCTACATGAACGAGTTTAGTTCGAGTACTCTACCATTACGGTTCTTGCCTTCATTCATATTGTATGCAATGTTATAACAAACTCATGTCGTTGCAGAAAATTTCAATGTGGAAAATGCACACTACGAAAGAAGAAAACAGAAGTGAAGAAGAGACATTCATACTCAGACTCAGTACCAATTGTATAGTGGTATGTGTAGTATATATAGTAAGTAGCATTTGTATGTTTGAGTGACTCCTATTTTTAAATATAGGGTTAACAATGCATACAAGTGAAGCCCCTTAGAGCAGCATCAGCAGCACTGCATGTATCTCCATTGTAGTTGTATAGCAGTACTAGCAGAGTGAATATGGGACACGACAAAGTCATGCTCTTGTTGTACACATTGTTCGCAATGATAGCTGTTGTGCAACTCTTCTGTTGTTCTGGAGGCAAGCTGATACACAATACACATTTACATTTATACATGCAATACGTTGCTGCACTATTTGTGGAAGTCGATTCAACTCTGTGAAATATCTCTGTTTCATACACTTCTGTACAGCGACTGTCTGCATCTGTGTTTGTATTCTTGTGTAAAGAGTGCAGATAGAGAGAAAAGGAAGGCAATCAAACAAAGAAAGGAAGCATGGCTCTTTCCACGCTTGTATAATGTGTATCATGTTTTATAATGCTGCATAAAGTACATGGTACAAGTAGATATAGCACTATAAAGGCTGTATATGTGTTCGAGCTAGTTGCAGGAGTAAAAGTATTATGTTTTTGTACTATTTTGACTACTTTGTGATGTCTGTTGAGAGAAAACTTCAATACGGAATGGACATAGAAATTGAGACGCACAACTGAACCAGAAATACATTCGAGAGTTAATTTGGTAGTTATTTGAGATTGTCTTGTCTTGTATTTCAAATGCGTTTGGAGCTTAGTACTTATACTTGTATAGTTTCTGTGTTCATTCTGTCTTCTGTATTTGGCCGGAAGAGATATTTATGTTTCCGAGCAGGCAACGAAACTCTGTACTATTTGTAGTTAGTGCTCTTCTGTAATCTCTTCTGTTTTTGTTTTAAGTGATGTCTGTATGTGGTATATATAGCATAGGCAATGTACTAGCAATAGGTATGGAGTATTTGTACTGTATACGCTCTTTTATGCTAAGAATAAAAAAGTCAAACTATTTGTGTTGATAGCATGTACCCATGCATACTCCATTTTATACACACATTATACGAACAAACAATGCTAGACTTTCTTCCAGAGTTCAGTGCAGTAGTTTACTCGAGTGCTTTGCAAATGCTAAAAGAACTGATGCAATAAAATATTCTTACAAGATTACCGTAAAGTAGTCAAGATTCTTATTGCCATGCGGTGCACATGTAGCATGTGTACGTGTTAAAGTTAAAGTTAAAAGGAGGGAGACACTCGTTAATAAAATATTAGATCTACCCATAGCAATGTATACGTATGCATGTAATTTGTATAACTATGTGTACTTGTAGTTAGTCAGGGCGGTAACAATGAGAAGGAAAATGCTTGAAGCGATTTGAGTTTTTCTTTGGGATTTAGAAGGTGTGATGGTTGTTTGCTGTATGGTTGCCAGTATGTACTGCATAGTTAGTAGTGCCATGCATGCACATAACCGAAAGTGTACATACAATACATCATACCCCCCACCACCACACTACAAATATAGCAGTAGAGCAACACTTGCACAAAACTTGATTGTATAGGGAAGGCTATTTTTGAATGAGATTATGTTAAGTAAGCTTGTAAGTTGCGGTTATAGATGGGGAGATAAGGGAAGGCGAATTTCTATTTATTGCCTTCTGTACATTAGAATTATTTTTAGAAAAGGAGATGCAATAGCGCTAGAACTACGTACTCAGTACCTACACACAGAATTCAAAATAGATTTCGGTTTTCTTTACCTACTTGAATGGTTAGGGCTGGTTTAGTTTTATTAGAAAAGGAACAGCACTCTTTCTATTATCGTGAGAGCATAGCGCTTTTCTTTTTCTAGCAGTGTGCTACGTTTTTGCGGTAGCCCAGCTCGAGATTGTAATTTTTGCTATGTACATTACATGTGTGTTGTTTGGTTGTTGAGGAATGCAAAGAGCTTGTTGATGAGCAAGTAAATGAAGTTGTCGTCAGTTGGCCGAAATCAGAAGTAAACTGGGCCGATGATTGATTTAGAGGAGAATAATGACTTTGTTTTTATTGAAAAATTATTTCCCTGTAAATTAAACTATTAATAGATTTTCCTTCAACAGATACACGACAACAACCAACAGCTTTCCGGGAAACTTACTTTGCGGTAGGTAGGTTCAAATGTGCCATAGTTAAAATTAGATAGCATGGTAATGGTATCCTGTAGAAGGATGGTTGTATACAGTCGAAATGAATCATGTGTACTTACATAGTGACCTGCAAGTACCTTCTGTGTATTATTATAAGTTCCTATTGCCTTACAATTCATTTTTAAAACTACATGGTTTTTTCGAAACAACCATAATAAGAAGCAGGTTAGAAGAACAAGAACGTGACAGTATTTGTATACTATTAATCAAGTACAAATCTGGCAGTACATGCTGCAAATAAAATTGGTATTCAATGTATGAAGAAATTGGAGGCGCTTATTTGTATTTGTTTGCAAAAGAATTCTTGCTTGTACAGTGAAAGTCACGGTTCCTAATTGTAACAGCATTCTTTAAGATGTTTTCTGAGAAAATGCTACACAAAGGGAATAAATGCTCGGAAATATAAAGTCTTGCAGTATATACCCCAATAAATATTACTAATGTACCCAGGATGTACAATATACTTATGTACACTAATTGTAAGTGTAATCGCAGTTGTTGTCATGCTTTAGCTATTTGAAAATGTTTGAATAGAAAGATTAGAGTTAGTTATGCTAGGCTGTACCTAGGCAAACAATGTTTGCCTAGGCCTTAAGAAATCCACGAACGACACATCATGGAAGTCCAACTACACTTTTTACTCGCTCGCAGTAGATGTATAAAAAGGAGTCACTATTTATTACTACGATTTCATAGATACTACACACGTAGTCATGTTTTTATTATTTCTCATGCACGTAACATTTGTTTCGTGGTTTATGTTTATCTCACCTTTGTTATGGAGTTGTTCTGTTTCTGTTCGTGCTTAATTGCTTATGTACTGGAAGTGGGATTCACATACTAGACATTTAATGGCACGAATCAATGGGAATCAAACGAGGAACATCTGTTTAAAAGTTATTAGTGAATTACATTGATGTGTTTCATTATTATTACTTTTATTTTGTGTGTATAAACACGGAGACCGAATTCTTTCTCTGTAAGTACAACATAAGTTCTTCATTTAGTTGGGTGTAGTTGTTGGCGTGCTTAATGAAAAGTTATGGTGTAAAATGCCTTTGCGAGAAAGATGTAGTAGTGGTAGTTGTAGTGTAGGTATGTTTTAAATATAAATAGTGTTATTAGTTGAGTGATTCTTTGAAGTATTTATAGCTATAGGTTGTAGAGCTAGTCGGAAAGTGGTGTTTTGTGTATGTGTGTGGTGAGATGAGAATTTGAAAATTATGTGTGAGTTGAAACGAATGTGTGTTGTAGTACTTATTTCTGTGGATATTTTTTAAGTTTCTGTTCAGTTGAGCTGTTCTGTTGAGAATAGAGATGGATGGGTCGAGAGATTCGAATAAAAATAACTTGATGGGTGAACATCAACAGAGCCGTCGCTCACAAATGGGCTCCATGCCTCTGGTTTGCATCGTATTGGTTTCGTTGGCGTTTAGAATTTGGTCGTTCTGACTATTACAAACTACTACTACACTCCTTTATATATTTATTGCTCTGTTCACTCTAACACACACGCAGTGCAATCCTTCCTTCCTATTTCTGATCCTACATTCAAATCCTCATATATACAGATACCACAGAATCTCGGCAGTTCGTAGAATACTCCTTATAGCATCAACTAAAAAATATATCTGTATAGAAGATGGATATGCGCCTAGAGAGTAAACTAGAGTCAGTGTGAGTCAAGATAGCATGGCAAGTCAAAGGATATTCTATAATAGATAGGATGGCATGGCATGGCACCACATCACACGAAAATAAAATCAGAAATAGAATTCACAAAGCTATTTTTGGAAGGACACGACACAATCTTCGTCTTTTCGTTCTTGTTCTTGTTCCGCTGCTCTCAAGTTAGATCTTCATGGGATTTCGAGTAGCTGCCTCCTACTCCTCCTTATAGACACAAACACTTATAGACTTATAACATTCAACATGGACAAAGTCAAGATGTATCTCCCTTTTGTATATGGTGTAATGGCTATATAGTACAGCAGTACAGATATATATTGTAAATATATCAAAAAGATTAGGTAGCCAAAGTTTTAGTGTTAGTTCATCGTTTTACAGATATGAGACTCTCACACTCTGTTGTACGTTTCAAAAATTGAATCTACTAGTACACTAATAATAAATGTAATTTAGCCCACTAAACTATTGCTATGTACAATGCTGTACTGCATTTGTATTACATAGTTTGTGTTGGAGACAGAAAGAGATACACAGCAAAGTCTAGAAAGAACAACACACTTGCTTGACTGACTTGAGATGATGTGTGTACTTTGAGGATCCCACTACTGCCTGCTACACGGATACGTTTTACTTTTCCATTATCCGTTTTTTGTGTGGTTGCAATGGGCTTTTGTTCGTCTTCATGGTGCACATCTAATACATTTGTACTCTGCTCTTGAGTTATGTCGTGTATATAAGTATATACTACTAATAGTTGAAGTATAGTGTATTGTATTTGTCTGTATGGTTCTGTTTAGTGTAGTTCGTTGGAGTACTTCGGACACGTCTCTCTGTTCTGAGAAAATATTGTAACTATTTATATCCATGAATTGAAGTCAATTGAAATGAGTTTGTGAGAGAGTGAGAGTCAAAGTCAAGTTGTTAAGTCATTCTTGCAAAGAAGCCCGACGAGTCGTCTCTTCTCTCTTTTGTGGATTCGGATTCTTTCTGCTGTGTAGCATTGTCGCACATTACACTCGTCGACTTCGAGTGGCTTTACTTCATAATTGCAACTTCATTTGGTTTCAATTTTTAACCATCTCATCGTTACATAATATATCTCAGTCTCACTGAAAGTCATTAGCGTGTAATTTCTGAGAATTTAGTTACATAGATTTAATACTGTGGTGCGGAAAATTGATGTTTCGTTAAGGTGTGAATATTTATTTACAAGACATCGTCTCAAGATTGTAGGCGGGCGTTTATTACTATTATACTCTTCGACACAACAAACTAAAATAGAAATGTCGAAATTGCAATTTACTTTGTGAAGGTACTATAAATAATAAGTGATGATGATTTTTATGGAATTATTAGCCTCTCAGAGCCAATTTTGAACACGAACAAGGTCAACAGACTCGTAAAAGAAAAAAAAATCAAATTGCAAAAATTTACGACCTGTGAACAGTGAGCGTTACTTTATGAATTAATCCTCACTTAAATCGATATTACTTCCTTGTTTGTAAAAGTCACATTGTGGTACATCGACTTAAATACAAATGTATAAAGTGAGAGTGTTTTTGTGTTGTAATCGTTTGATTTAATTGAAAAGCCCATTCATCGAAAGTGGTAAAGTTACAATAATTTGCAAATTCTGGGCCAATTATACACATAATATAAGCAAAAGTACATGTGAATGAATACTATTTCATTTTCCCATTATTCGCATGAAGACTTTGTTCGATTGCTTCACTTGTGTTAGAATTCCAAAGGGCATCGTGTCATCAAAACTTCTTCACTAAAATACGGTATTGGTGTTCTGTATAGTACGAAATCTTAAATTACCTAGATAACATTAATATTCCGCCATGGTTTATAAGTTGGGTATAAAATACGTGCGGTGACTTCTGTGGGTTGCATTTCTCTTTTAACCAAATATTCTAGCTAGTTATCAAAAATATTACCATCATTAATTCGCTATATCATTTTTTGTATCTGCACAAATATCAACTGCTGCAAATTGATGTGTAGACATAAAACAGACCCCTGCCCTGGTATTGCTTGTCAAAAATAAATATAAAGGATTTGATTATGTGAGTTAACTTGGCTTGAGATAGGGACGGACAAAGACTTAAAATTCAACCCCAACCTTTTTCCAATTGGGTAGTATATATACCTAAGCAGACTATGAGCTACCAACTTTGTAGTCATTTCCTTGCAGATCTGAGCATGCATAAAGAAAAATATCGTAAATCGAATATTCCTATAGAATAATCTAGAACACACTGCATTGCCTTACACGAATATGAAAATGATTTTAAGCACAGTATGATGCACAAATCGAGTGAATAAAATTTGCAAATACTAGAGCGACTAAGCGGAGCATTTTCATTTTATCTTACTAGGAGGTACTTACTTGTTATTTTGTGACTTGACTTGTGACATTGATTTTTTATTGTGTTTATTTGTTGTGTTATAACCAAGATGTGCACGCACAACCCATGTGATAGTTAAACCATGTCTATTTAACCACCAATTTCCGTTTGCTAAAAGGAAGTTTATGTCTCATCTAAAAATCAGCATTGCAAATAATGTATTGAACTTAAGTACGACCTACTCTGAAATACTTGTTCGATTTCTTCATTTTCATTGGTGTTAATTGTACTATTCCATCAACGAAAAGTTTTCTCACTCCAGTTTTACTTCATTTTCAAAATTAACTTGATTTCCTCCGGGCGGTTTTAATCGAGTAAAGTGCCTTTTCTATTTCATAATACAAATAATATTTAATCTTACCTTTAGAGTAGCTAGGTAAATAGGTATTCTACTTAGGTACTAAAGTACAAATTCAATCAATAGAGAGAAAAATTATTACTCATACAGTTGTATTACGTAGGTTCTATCAGTAATACAATATAAAACAGCATCTGTAGGTGGTTTTTGCGTCTTTTACTGAAAAGACTGTCCATGTGAGCTGTGGCGCATTTATTATTATAATATTTTAGACTGTTGTCAAGAAACTGTATATAATAGACAATTTATAAACACTACGTCCATTGCATTTCATTATTCACAGTACATTGAGTACAGAGTCCATACGAGTCTCGAATCCGTGTTTTTTGCTTTTTAATTCTGTTCTACGAGATGGTAGGTAGACTGAGAGTTGGGTTCCTGTTGCTAAAGTTGCTGTTGGAGTGTAATGCTCAAAAAGTCAAACAGAGAGGGAAGAGAGAGAATCTATTAGTGCAAACAAGTTGTATCGTCGTATCATCACAGTATCTTCCTCCGCTCTCCTCCAACAAGTATTCTCAGTTATACTCACACTCTCACAAATGCTCCACTCTGCTATGCTTCCATTTGCTGAACTCTACAACACTGCCTTAGCTGAGCTTATCGCCTAGCCTCCCAGTATTTACTCTTCTGCCACATTATAACTTAGTATAACTAGCAAAACTTATGTATGGAGTCAGTCCCTAATGCTGATACACACATAACACACATACATGCATGCATTGATTCACTATGTGTTACTGCACATTAAATGGCACCAAACAACTGTACTTTGTACTCAATCACTATAATACTCAAATACTTTCGTTTAAAACAAACACTACATACATATAGTTAATAGATATAACACTTACGCTTACAACATTATGAGTATGAGTGAGTACCCCTAATTTCATTTAGATATAGGTATATTTACATAATGAATATACATAATATATTATATGAAGTACATTATAGTTTTTATTTAACTAGGAGGTACTCTTTAATATATTGAGTTGTATAACCAGTCTTCTTTGTTTATAACCACACTGACTATGTCATGCCAATTTAATATTGCCTAATTCAATTCGTGTCGTATATTCCTGTGAAATGTTTTAGTCAACGATTGCACGGAATCTTCTATCAACTAACGACAATTCATATGTATTTGTAGGTATATTAAATGAAATTGACATAGGTACTATGTCACTACCACTTAAAAACCAAGTTGACTTATTATGTAACGCTTTATTTTTTTTATACTTACTTGATGTTGTAGTGGTATAACTTGTTATTATTTAGAGTACATAGGTATTTAGGTATGTATGACAGTATATCGTCACACTCACACATCTACTTTTAAACATAAATACTCTTTTATAGTAAAGACATTTAGGCAGTCACATTTAATATATTGTGGGATAGCTATAGTGTAAGTGTATAACTATATTAGAGAGCACATACCTAGTATACAAGTTATAATATCGTGTATGTTACGTATGGTTATCTTTATCTTATGTATACATTGAGATTTGTTGGTTATTGGTTGGGTTATTTCTGTATGAATCCATTTATTTATACAATGTTGAAAAAGTACAGTTTGCTCAACATACATTGAAAAGAAAGACAAGCTTTTATTGCGTGTTGTATAGAAAAAATTAAGCATAATATGGAGATATAAGTATGTTGAGAGTTTTTATTGAACACTAGTAATAATATGTGTAAGCATTGGGAGTATAACAGGACAAAGATCTTGCGGACAAGATGTGTTTGCATTCGTTAAGTGGTGTGGTGTGAGTAATATAGTGTGGTCCTCGATCATCATTATGTGTATACATATATAGGAGCGAGTTAAAGGTGAAAGAAACTGAGTGACGGTAGCAATGACGATTGTACAACTTACGATTGGATTGGTTCCTTTAGAACTGATAGGCCAGGCTAGGACATAAATACATTACATATTCGGAACATACTAGTAACTCTACATGCGTCCAAGGATACTTGTACGTGTATTACATCTATACATGCAATGTAAGGCAAATGTAAAAAGTCTACTACAGAATAATATGCGAATAACTTCAGCTTGAAAGAAAGATGCTCGCTTACATTTACAAATACCTCTGTGCACAACACAACACATATCTATCATAGCAGCCGAATAATTGTGGAACTCTCTGTACTGTTGTACTTAGCACTTCTTGTGTATTGTAGCATGTGTTGTGTAGTAAGTGTATCGCATACCGAACGAAGGCTTGCCACTACACTTCTCCAATAGAGCTCTAGCGTATTAGTGTCGTGTATCTGTGTAGTACTTGTACATAATATTATTATCATTCTGCATAGCTCCTCTTTTGGATATCAGTTCAATAATGACGCTTTAGCTGCTACTTGCATTCTTACTTCGGGGGTATTCTTGTCATTATCAGAGTAATATACCGTCTGTGTATCAGAACACACTGCAATACATCCATTTGAACCAAAAACAATATTTATTCCACTATTTAATTCAGTGTTACAATTCAGTTAAATATTTCATTTAAGTACGACCACGTACATTAGTGGTTATATACCGACATTGCATTTCAATTCAAGTCAACCAGATGTGGAAATATTTTGAGGTTATTATTGTGCATTGATATATAGTGTTTTAATGTGCGTAAAATATTAGGCAAATGCAAATGATTTGTTTGCTACTAATTATAAGTTGGCACTGTGCTTAGAACTGATGGGAAGCAGGTTAGAGTATAGGTAAGTGTTTTTCGAGAATCTATAGGGTACAGCATTTAAGCTGAAATAATATGTGAGGAATATCTCTGAAGAAATAGTGTTAAAATATTTGTGAAAATTGTTGGGCATGTTTGTTTGAGTGGAATACTGAGAGTGTACTAAAGTGTTAATGTTTTAGTGTGTGTGTTTGTGTGTGTGTGAATATGTCCGGGTGTATGGGACATGAGTTAAGAACTTTTCTTTGTTTGCTGGTTGGTATTGGGGAAGTTCTTGAATTTCATGTAAAAATACATTAAGGCAAGATCTGCAAGTGGTTTCGTTTCATTACATTCAAGCTCAAGTGAACTGAGGACAGAAACATGTGTGAAGTGTTTAGCTAGAACTACTATAGCTGGTTTAGCTTCAGCAGCACAATACCCGTGTTGCTCCTACGTTGTAGTTGTAATAGCAGTATTGAGTGTAGTGTACACTTTCATGTGAAGGATTTGGGTTGGGTGCTAATGTTATGTCTTGTGTTGTGTGTGTCTCTCCGTCTCGTCTGGTTTAGTTTGGTGTCGGGCGTTCTTCGTATGTCTCACACTCAACTATCCGTACTGTTGTAGTAGGAGCGAAGAGATTGGGATTTTGTGACTTGTGGTGACTGTGTAAAGAAGGGAGAAAGAGCGAGAGAGACACAGATCTTTGTATTTTTGAGTTTGAGTTAGGAAACACATGGCGTTGGCAGGAGTGTTGATGTGAAGGAACAATTTCTAACTATAGAAAGAATTTGGACTTTTGATTCTGTTTGCTGTCTGTTGTTGTAGTTGTATCTGTAAGTGTACACTCCACTAATATTCGTACAACATCGTTGTGCAAGTATAAGCAAGTGTATTTTTGCTTTCGGTTTGTTGTGTTGTCATGTAGTGCATTTACCCGGGTGCTTGACTTTAATTCTCGGGTTAAATTACGCTTAGCCAAGGCAATGTGAGGCGAATAATAGCAATTTGGAGGCAGAGCAAAGTTGAAACAGAGAATGAAGTAAGGTTATAAGAGAAGAGCAACCCAGTTCTTAACTAAACAATAATTTTACTTGTAAAGGAAACATACAGCCTTAAATTAAACGAATATTTTTTTTGCTTTTGTTTTTCTACAGTAAGACGTATGCTTCTGTAGTGGTACTGTATACACATACTACTACTGCAGCAGAAAGAAGATTATATGTATACAAAGTGCACTATTGTCACACTAAATAAAAATAAGCCAAATTACACAAACTCTACGAGGAAAATATTCATTGAAATTCACACAAGTGAATTTTCCCTTTGCACGTTTATCCACACCACGTAGTAGTGGCATATGTGCAGAAACAGTTCTGAAGCTATCCTTGTTCGTGTTTCGTTATGTCAATAAAGCTCTTTTGTCTTTGTTTCACTGAATTTTGAGTCAGTCAAAGTGAAATTTAAGTTAACGTGATAAACGATGAATGGGACTTGACAGTTATTATGTTCCTCGCTATCTCTAAGCACCGGATTTTAAACATTTCTCGGAATTGCTAGTTATTGTTGTGCATCCAATTTGGTTTATGTGTACCAACTTGGGAATTTGAAGAATTACCAATAATACTAGAAAATAAACAAACGAGAAAGCTTGTTGAACGAAGACAGTTTCAAACACTTGAACCAAGTCAAAAGCGAAGAATTTCGTGTAGCCGAAAAATAGGCTACGTGATCGCAGAATTGAATGGGGATAGAAAGTGATGCTATTATGCTGAGGCAAATGCCGCAAAATATTCTCAACTGTGGACTGGGTACGTACACTACAAATACTAGTAATCCTCTTTATTTCGTTTTACAAATTTTTAATTAAGACTTAGTTATTTTAATACTACTTTAAGTCTGTGTTACTAACAATACTAGTACATACAAGTATCATTCCAAGTATATTTCCAAGTTTAAATATGATAAGTTATCTGTTATCTCACAGTCTTCACAATAAGGATCCATGTAACATATTATGATGTATAAAAACTACTCAATATTTATTTTATATAGAATAAATTTCGATAACTACGCGTTAAGAACCTCTGTACCTACTTTGTAGTAAACAGTGGATATAAGATTTAAAATATTACCAAGTAAAAGAAAGTGCATCTGCTGGTTGTAATCTTTTAATATATACTTATAGTACACAGCTTAATAAACTGATAAGTGATTGTTTGACTTGTAGCTTCTTATCGCGCTAATATGCGATGCTTTACATTCTAAATACGAGATAAGTATTTCGGACATATGAGTACAACGTGGTTGTACATCTATATGCAGTCTCACATCTGTGAGCATTGATTCGTTCAATTACTAAGGAAGATAAAAGTTATTCAAGTATAGTATTTAGTATTTAACAGGCCGAAAGATTTTGATTCACAACCTAGCATACGTTATATACCTACACAAGTAGTTTATCTCCAATTGCTACGTCAATTCTCATCATAGGAGACAGAATATTTTTGTATTGTATGTATTTTATTCGTACCATAAAGATGTGACGATTTTTACAAGTAGTATCATATAGAACTTGCTACGTCATGGCTGCCTTATACATTCTAATTGGAATTAAGTACTTAATACCTCCTCTAATAGTGCTATTAGTTATTTTAACATTCTTTCTATATCATGTAAGACTAATAAAGCCAGAGCATAATAAATGTGATCTAAACATTACAATTTATACTTTGTACTATATATAATAATGCTAATAATACCTACAAGGAAGGGAAGAGCAGTTTTTTGAAAAGAATTTGAATTCTGTGCTAACTGATATTGAACTTAATATCAGTTTAGGTGGCTTAATTAATTCTATAATAAATAGGTAATTTGGTATTTGATAATTTATTATTATTATTATCCAATACCGTTAGCAGAGTTGTAAAGTTAAACATTCAGTTTGGTTGGGCGAATTTTATTGTTTGGGTTGTGTTGGTCATAAAACATCGGCTCATTGCATTGGTTGGATGGAAGTATGGAAGTCCAGCTTAGATTGTTTTGAGTTCATTCGATAGAAAAGTTCTGCTGAACATAATATATATAAAATACAATATTATACATCTGATTATAATTGCTGTAACAATCTTATAGATTAGGACGGGAAATCCTATCCAATCTCCATTAAATATAACGAAGATAATAGGAGAATATTATCATCACGTAATTCAAATGTTCTGCTTAAGTTAGGACGATTGCTCCAAACATTATATCGTGATGTATGATGGGAGAAGGTACTTATGTATTATACTTTTACATAAAAACAATAATTTAGTGAGAATTAATAATAAATAAAACTCTATACACATTATGCTACAAGTAAGTTGTGGTTTTTGTGAAATTACACTATTTGGCATAACGCATAGCAATTAAGTACGTTCTTTATGCTTTCCAGAAGAATTACTCTGCAGTGAAATTTTCTACCACTTTTTACTGTGTTCGTTTTTTGTTGTTGGGAAGACATTTGAAACTGCGGGTGAGATTATCGCATGACATTAACTGTGGTGCTGTCTTCAAATCAATAATTGTCATGTTGAGTCGATGTTTTTCCTTTTTCGGATGATGTCTGCTAGTAGTTAGCTGTTGTCAATGTTTTTCAAAGGAAAGCATGAGAAGCCATTGGAAGAAATTGACATTTGAGAGAAGCCATTAAATACAAATTACAAGCTGTAAGGTGTACATTCAGGTCTGTAACTGTCATTATGATTACGCCAGGCTTATATACTATTTGTAATTTACATCCGTCTATATATAAGTATCTCTATCTCTTCCTTCTACATTGTACAATTATAGCCCCAGTATTTGTGACTTTGCTGCTAACTACCTTGTTAGGAAAATCAGTAGCTCTGTGTCTCTGATACAGGAAATCAGTTTGGCTGTCTTGAGTAGCTGAGTTGGAAATATTCAGCCTGCGTCGGATATTTGTCTTTCTCGTAGATGAGTTCTGTGAAATGAAAGTCAACAAATTAGTCTGATTGATATGCACGTGTTTACTCAGCCTTTGATAACAACAAGGAGCATATCATTCTGTCATTGCTACTTCTCTGTGACCTGGAGTCGTCAAACTTCAATCGGCTGACAAGACAAGCCTGTATTTGCATGTATTTAGATTACATGATCAGAAACCATAAGTAGATCTCTTTTCTTCCAATGTATTTTCCATATACCAATGATGCAACCAATCTCTAATAATTCTATATCTGCGCACATAGAAAACACACCCATCATCATCTTCCATCAATGTTCTAAGCAACCAACCTACAAAAAACTCCTATAAAAAATATATTTTTTTACAATAATATGCATATCATCAAGCTTTCAGATCTCCAACTCTATATTTTATCGTGCGGATGTAAACGCTAGTTTAAAAGTGTTATATCACTTCATTACAGCTTTTTGCTGTGCCGTACGCGTATCATACAAACAGAGGCCTCCGTTACCACTAGCCTTTAACGTAAATAATAAATATGAGAGTTTGACTTATTCAAATCTATTTTTAGTTTTACTGATGTAGTTGTTTCTGATTCTTTCTCAGTCGCTGTATGTATCTGAATGTCTGTACAAAAATAGTAGACTTCATGTGTTAGACGTAATAATTTTAACAGCTAAAAAGGCATTGCATGCTCTATGCACTGTTTTGGTAGCAACTAATGTACACACCATCAGTTCATGTCTGTTTAATAATAGCAGACTGTAGGAACATTAACGTGTGAAAGGAAAACGATTTGATTCCCACGAAAGTTCTAAAAGAGGCTACTAGTATATATATAGTCAGGAGAAAAACAGATTTTATATTTGCCAAATAAATTGCTTCTGGAATTAATAATTAAAAAACCAATTTCCTTGTAGACGACACGGGTTATTTCTCTCTGTGTTATTGCGTCGTGTGCAGTCTCATATTTAGGTAGCTTATTTATTTAGTATAGGTACTGCTTACAATCGTGTGAATAGAGACTATGTAACAATTTGTTTTTAATTGTAGTTAAGTGAGTGAAGTGTTTTTTAATTTGAACAATTGGGTCTGAATGACCTACCCGTGTGTATGTTTAAGTTTATTATGGTGGGTACACAGAGAATGACTAATTATCCGATGATGACATAAACGGTTATTTATAGATTTTGGCATTGTTTCATATTTGTCTCTCTTGCAATGACGCAAGTTTAATAAACGTAATCTTCAGTGTAGCAAGACCAAAAGGGATGAAGTTGGAGGAGAGTCAGTGAAGTGTAGGTGCTAATAATTTCTGCGAGTACTTATCGCTCTTACGACTTTTTATGTTCCCATCTGTTGTGCTGTCACGTTCTGCAGGACGTCGTAAATAAATACATAGTGGCATCCCTCCCAATAGTCAAGGTGTTCACTTAATCACACAACGTGTTTGATTCTAGTCATTCCTTTTAATGCTTGTCAATTCATTCTCCTTTCAAGTCCTGTGCACGTACACATTACCTGCCGAAATCTCAACTTCCTTAACAAAACAACGTTGATTCTACTACTAGTAATTGAGCTCACTTTTGTTGACTCATCTACTTTTCAACTACCTATGTATTTTATACCTACTATCAAAACTACCGATATTTTGTGAGTCACAGACTTCACGAAATAGAAATTAGAAAATGTTTTTTTTGTTCTACTCTTGTTTATTTACCTAAACGTAATTCTTGTCTGTTGTGTTAGTTTTTCCAAATTTAAGATTGGATGTGGTCTATATGAATGGAACTTTTTGTCTCTCTAGGTTCTCTAGTAAGTATGTATATGTATAAACCTTGAATTAAAGCCAATTATTTAACGAGTTTTTTGTGGAATTTTCGCACAAAAACTAGAAAAATAGAGTTACGATGAATTTTTGTGGTTGGAATCAGTTAGCATTTTACGAATCGTAAATTACGATAGAGGTATTGCTAGAATGCTATATTTTTGCACCTTGGTTTATGAAATCAAGATCAAAGTGTGTCAACAGCAAAAGCTGAAACTAGTAATAAGCAGAAATGAGTGGTCTAGAAATTCTAAACAAATACAATAAATGTTTAAGTTCTTAGTTTCACAGGGTTAACATTAGTATTTATACTATTTACCCTTAATTGTTATGTGTAATATGCATCTGCAACACATTACACATCAATTCTAACACAAACAAAGGAAAGCATTCTTTGACTATATTATAAAATGGATCTGAAGTTTTGTTTTCATTTTTAACTTGTGAATAAGGCAATTTGATTATAGCTGGGCTCCTTCAACATTAGTAGAGAGTGAATTGAATTGAATTACATAAAGTTGATTTGTTGTTGCTTTCCCGTGATTGAGTAGTGATGATGGTGAATGGCAAATGAGTTTCGCCTTGCCTTGTTGTGTCCTAATTGTAAAATGCAAATAAGAGTTACATTGTATTGTATTCACTTACCGTAACAAATACTTTTATCGTTTTCGACTACGTATTTGTCTGCTTGCATGCATATGCATGAAACGCTAATGGTTTGTATTGTATTGTGCTCGCCAAAGCTGAAGAACGTAAAGAACGAGTACCTACAAATAAAAAGCACCACACGGATACATAATATTAGTGAGTCTGAGATAAGTATATAGACTAGCTCAATCCAGATCTCACCTGATGGAAAATGAGTTTCGTAAATAACCAGCTATGTATTATGAAGTGTACTGCACACGTATTGCAGGTAAGAGTCACACAACGAGATAATGGAATGAATAATTTTAAATTTATATTTACTCTCTAACTCATGTCTCGTCTCTTATATTTAACTTGCTGTCATGTCCATGTCTATACTATAGCATTCTACGCTTTTGTGCTTGTACTCGTTTATAATTTTAACACACTAAATAGGATGTAGCATGTATACTGATATGATTCTTATATGCATGCATGTGTTATAGGTATTAGGAATTCTCTAAGCTATTCAACTCTCTGATTAGCTAATATCGCTGTACAAACATATCTTCAGATGTTTTTTCAGTTACATAGTCAACAATAGGATACGATTGTACGATGTGTACGTGAAGTATAGAAATATCTCTACTTTTTCTACAAATATAAATAAATAATTTTCATTCAGTGAGTATGACACAATTTATGTAACTAGTCCCTCCAATATGACTTTGTACACTACAAGTATAAATGCTATTAAGCGAACGTAAAGTATAAAATGTATAGAGATATAGAGGAATCTCATTTGTGTGCACAAGTGTGCACAGTGCAGTGCATACTGCCTGAGACTACATACACATATAATGGATATAAGCACATAGAGCAAACTAACTATACTTAAGCTAAGTTATAAATATATCATAGCTCATGCTATACATTTATAATATTATAATGCAAGTGAGGGGCTACGTCATGGAAAATTTCAGGAGTTGAAGCTGACTTCCATGAACACTTAGCAGAGCATGTTTTTGTTATTGAGAATAAATTAGTTGTTAGTAGCCCCATATAAATAATTCGACTTTGTAATGTATACGAATTATTATGTGGGGATGATCATCAGTCCACAGTACACTTACACACAATGTGAGAATGTGACAGCCCTACTACTGTACTGCATACAATATCCACTTACCGTACTGGCGCCAATAATACCCCATGGGGTACTAGATTTCGGATGGTATTTTTCGCTGTTATTACCTCAATAAT
>JAQFYB010001708.1:0-30174 GCA_034694085.1 Pogonognathellus longicornis
GGGGGGGGGGGGCAATTGCCCGTTTGCCCCCCCCCCTGAATACGGGCATGCTACTTACAATTTTAGTTTTGAGTCTAACGTAAAAGTTTTTTACGACTTGGTTTTTAAAAAGTTATACTTGTTCGAGCTCGGAAACATTTATTGTTGGCAAATCTTAAACATGGGTATACACATTTCCTCGGTTTTAAATATTAATTTCCTCAAATACGCTGCCGCCAACTATATGCTCTAAACTTCAACTTAAAACAGGAGACACCAAATATTATAAGTTTTTATTTTCAATTCGCTGATTTTTAAGTTTGTGCTACTCTTCTATTAAACATTGATTCATGTTTGTTTTTTAGTATATATATTTTATGTACTAATAAAACCAAACATACCTTAATCAATTACAACATATTATTACAAATCTTTTCTGCAGGTTTACAGGGTAATATATTCCCATTTATATTTAGGTAAATTTTTAACAATAAATGAGTAGCTACACATAGATCGTAGCTCTTATCCCATATGCATATGCCGCCCTCTTAGTTACATCGCTTAACCAGTCGAGTTTAAATGAATGTCACTTACAATTAGGATATATAATATGCAGAACGTTAATGACACATTTATCACCACACCTTAAATTTGAGTAATGCTCATTTAAGGGGGGGAAATAAAAGTCGCTGGTGCACTTAAGCTTGTCACAGAATGCAATTATCCTATAAGTTGACTGCTGTTTTGCTTGTAAATAGTCTCCCATTATTCTCAACCATTATTAACTGAAGCGTATACTCTAAAATCTAAATATGTACAATAAATAAACCATATGAAACGGATATAAAGACAGTGGCTCTAGCCACAGACGAACAGGATGTGTGAGAGACAGAAAGGTGTTCGTGGGACGGATGGATGGACAGACAGACAAAACGTTCACATTAGAGTATTATAGCTTTACAGCCACTGTAATAATAGGAAAGTGTACCTATTTGCATGTCATGTCATGTGTTTCCTCATTTAAAACAGTATACTACTGATGCTAACACAGTATAATATAATGTAATTATATAGCTGGGTATATTCAGAATATAACAAATTATAGCACGTATTGTACCAGAATCTGTATTGAAACAACTCTTCTAAAAGAGGTGCATAGGTGCATTGTTCATCTATTCTGAAAAAGATATCAGTAGTCGCTTGGTGGACTTGAATGATTCTATTATTCCCATTTTCCTATTATCACAATATATCAACCCTAATAAATGAATAATATCTACAATGAATGTTTATATTATGAATAAGGCAGAGTGAACATGTATGAATCATCACTTACAAATTATGCGAGAAGGGGAGAACCGAAGGGCAAGAAGCTCACAGATTTACCATTATATGCAACTTTTTGCATTTTGTTAGCTATTCATCTGTGTGCTACAAGTATAACAGAATGGTGTAAACATATCCTCCAGCTTACTTATTGCCCTGCATACACTCTGTTCGTAAATTACCCATTTGTAAGTCAAATGTATCACAAATTGCAAATTGGCTACATTTCCTTCCAAGGTAATTACAACTGAGAATCGAACGTAAAGTTTATTGAGTTTGCTTCAAGCTTCGAGTTCTCTCTGTAAAATAAATATAGAGTCGTCAAGTACCTTATAGTGTGTATATCGTAAATATTCTAATACAAGTGCCCCACTTCCATTTGCTGAAACTACAACTTGTCCCCACTATTATATGGAAGTTCCACTTGTGTTAGAATATTGACGGTATGAACCTACCTATATATAGAACTAGAGGCAGAAATGTGAATATTTCAGATCTACAACCAGAGTCACAAATTTAATAAGCGCTCGTTAGTATTTTCCACTAACACAAACATGACAAAGTGCATGGAAAATAATACAGGCGAATTCAAACACCAATTCTATTGTTAATTAACTTTGATGATTAAAAATGTACCTCATTGCCCTTCTTTTCATTCGAATGGTTTGAGAGACGGTATATAGAACACAATATTTGCCAAATCGTAATACGAAATTTGCAGTCTTCTATTGTGAAGTTTCCCGTTGCTTTGTGAAATTCAACGGGGAGATGATTGAGCAAGACTGTATTGTGGAGGGTAACAAATAGGATAATTGCCCCTCCCTAAATTTTGAACCTTACACTGGATATTTCAGCCTTTAGCTCAAAAAGCATATCTTAAACCTTTTTCCGTTTTTGTACTCCACGAAACGGAATCTTAGATACGGCCTGTGAATGTGAACCTGTTATCGTTTAGCGTATTTCGACTGCAAGCTTTTAGTATTGTTTGATCAAAACTTAATTTTCTTTAAGCAAGCAGTTTTTAATGCAAGATTTGACTATATGTACACAAAAGGGGATACTCGACCTAAAATAGATCTACAATATGAAAAGTAGAATAAATGTATTGCGAGTAAAATGTAAATGCTTTTATACAAAACCCCATCAGCTACAAATTTGATACATAAAAATCCATCATCTATCTTGTTGAAGTTGAGCAGATACTTAGACAAAATATACTTTATGAGTATACCAAATGTATTGAGGAAAAGCCGACATATGCCCATGATATAAAATATGAGCAACTACGCTATAGAATTTCTAACCGATTGAATGAAATATACATTATAAGAGCCACTGAGTAGTGCCTATGTAGTTTAGCAAACATTATTTGCTACTACAATATCATTTGTCGCCATTGTGTCGTGGAGCGAGTAAATTGCGATTTTCTGTATAAATAAATATAGGTTTGAATTTTAAGGATGGAGTTGCTGTTGGGTGTAGACATCTGTAATAAATTGCACTTTGAAAGATATTAGACAAGAAAAGAACGATAAAAGTTCGTATATCTTTTATGTGACAGAGGGATAGATGAGGAAAAGCAAAAATACGCGAGTCGGTGGCTAACGAGCAACAAGTAGGCAACAGGAGAGACGACTGACGACACAGGAGATTCTACGCGACAAAGTTTCAAAGTCTCATATTGTTATACAGAACAGAAACAGACAATAAAATATCGTTTGTAGTTTCCGTCTATTACCTCTTGGATCTTGCTTCATATAGTCCACAATATGTCAAATCATCGCCAGAATGGCAATACCTACACGACTTCAACAAAAATGTAGCCGTATGTGCAAAAACATATGAAGTAGGTGTGTATCTTTATCTTAGCTATCCCCATCCAATCAAATTGAAATGGAAATAATATGTCGTTGGTTTATCGAACGGAGCAGAAAATACACATTATCTCTGTCTCCAGTTTTTTTGTTTTAAACTTTTTCCCAAATAGTGAACAAGCAAAGGGCCGATCGAGTTCCTTATTTTCCCTAAACAAATATATACACACGATGATTTTGTCATACATTTTATTTATATGCATTTTCAGGCTTGGTTTGAAACAGAAAATTGATTTTTTGTTTGAAACCTGTGGTTTTTGTTCCCTGGAGCTTACAAAACAGGGACATGACTTGATTTTGAGTAGTAAATGCCGAAATGACGTCTTTCATGATGCGTTTCATGTCCATATACAAGGCCGGTATATGAACATCAACTTTAGCAGTCCTAACGCACTCTGCATTCACTTTCTTGTTACAGTGTACAAAAATATCGCACTACACACCAAATAAAACTTGAAGATGCATGGTATGTAATATGTCATGCTATAAAAGTAGGCTGAGTAGTAAATGCATTGCATTTGGATTGAAATGTTTTCACAGCGAGTGTTGAATTGGCTGTCTAGGGTCAATCTGTTGTGAGCTGGACAATGCATGGAAGAAAGAACAAAAGCAAAATACGTATTGGCTCGGTTTGACATTTGATGTCTGTTACACGTCTGTAAAACACTCATGCAAAAACTAATGCCACTTTTACTCTTTTATAGAAGCACCACATAATATTATTTGTACATGCGTTATACACATAGAGCTTTATACATAGAAGTAAGTACGTTTGACCTATACGATGGAATTATTATAAAGTGCTTTTTTCTTTCTCTGTTCTCCTGTTTCCTTCAGACCGGGATCAATGTCGGATTGTCTGTGTGTGTCTGTGTGTGTGTGCATGTAATGTTGACAAAAATCTTTTTCGCATAGCACTAACCTACCAAGTGAAGAACACAATAGAAAACGGGAAACCCGTCATTCCACCACATCTTGTCTCGTATCGGCATCGTTTAAAACCTCACAACACTAAGGTTCGTGTTTGTGTTAGGTTTTCTGCTGCTTTATCGACTTCGTTTGCTCTCTCGCCTTATTTTTCCTGGCGTGTTCTACATTCTGTGCATTATGCCCATAACATTATTTATTACCAAAGTATAGAGCAAAAAACACTTGGATAATACAGTGAACTTCGTGTAAGAAAGCAACCGTAAATACATACAGATTCTCTCTCAATGCTATTGTAGTCGCAAGAGTCGTAAAGTCGTCTTTGTCTTTGTGGGGTTACTTTAGAATCTCTTATGGTTTTTGTGGTTGAACATAACGCGCTCCTAGAGCAAAAGCCTAACTCATCTACACAGAAGATTATTCATACTCCCACAACATACTATTGCTATAAACGTCCTATACAGTGATGTAATATAAAACATGTTAAACTCTATATCCACAATAGCAGAGCATATTTTGTCACGAGTAAATCTGTATTTTTGCATGAAATACCTATACCTAGTATATTATTATGTTTTTATTTATTTTAAGTTACGTAATAATGACATATGTATACAAAAAAATGATAATGATGTAGCTAAGTAAGTAAAGTAGTAGTAGCCTTTGCTAAAACACATTTGTGTGCCGTAAAAGAGCTAGTAATAACATAATGTGTCATGAAATAGCTAATAGATTCTACAGTTACTCCTCAGCTCTTGGACTGTCACCACTCACCACCTACCCTCCTCTCCGTCCTCGCTGCTAATGTTTTATTGTCTTTTCGTGATGGTCAGAATATAAAAACAATGGTACATCACACACAACATACAGAAGCTCTATCTGACAATTGTATCTCTCTCCTAGTCTGTGTCTGACTCCCTTTTCAACCTAAACTCTACATGCTACAAATATGCATACACATAAACACATATCAAAGTACCTATAATATCTACATAAACACGTACAAATATGTATACATAGCTCAGAGTGCATGTCGTGTAAATGTCGTAAAAAGCATTTACACTCAATATGACTGCGTACAATATCAAACACACTACACTATCTAAACCACAATAATGTGTGTCAGTCCATTACTACTATCATATCTATAAAATGTCCACAAACTAACATGCATAATAATAATATGAGATTTGCAAACTATAAAATAGTAGCTATGTAGAAAACACAGTGATATTCATACAGGGATTTCATAATGAACATGCTGCATATTGTATACACGATGGCACTACATTATAAAATAGATACATACACTATCACTAAGATCATATCATGACGATGACGATGATGATAAAATGATGATGGTGATGATGATGATAATATGATGATGATAATCATGGTGTCATTCGAATGTAGTGTATAATAGTAGTAGTGTGTAGTATGTAGAAATTGACACACAAATACACACCGACAGACACCCTGTCTGTACAGTGTTTCGTGCACACACATTTTTACACACTGTATGTTAATGTTAAACGGAGCGAGATGGTATAGACGGTGTGGTGTTGGTGATGATGATGATGGTGTGGGTGTTGGAGTGTTGAGGTTGCTGTGGACTGTGGAATAAAATAAAGGAGTCGTCATGAGAACAGGCAGCAAGGAAAGGCAATCAGGGCTGGATGAGCACAGGATCAAAAAAGCGTTGAGTTGTGTGTGTGTGTGTGTGTGTGTATGAGTGTGTGTATGTGTGAGCGTGTTTGAAAGGGCCAAGTGTGGGCTCCAGCAAAAGGAGAGGAAAGGCTTGAGGAGAAGAAGTGGTCCAGTGGAGGAGCAGCCATTCGAGAGTTGTTGAAGTTTGTGGAAGCGAGGAAGGCATTATATGATGGGATTTCTTTGGTTGATGGTATTGGTGGTACAGAGACTGGTAGTGGTGGTTGAACATTGAATGTGACTGGTGGTGCAGAAGGAAGAAGGGAATCCGTGGAGTTGGAGCAGAAACGGCAGAAGGTTTGTTGGCTGTTATGTTGTAGGTCTACAATTACGGAGCAGGAGAAGAGGAGCGTCAAAAGCAACACAGAAAACATCGAGCAAAGCTCCAGCGACAGCCTTCATCATTTCAGTTCAGTTCGTCTCATCTGATTCTGTCAGTCGGCAGTCGATTCTGTACTCAGACTCTGAACTGGGTGGACGAGTCCTTTTGAGTTGTTGGTTTGGTCGTGGTGGTTTGGTCGTCGTTGAGTCTTGTTCGAGTGACTGTTGTTGTCCAGTTGTTCGTGCATCGCCCCTTCTCGTCTCTCACTCACTCTCTCACTCTGTCTGTCTCTGTGTCGCTCTGCCTCGTCTTCTTATAAATATTTTCCCTGGTTGACTGACTCTTCTATAGTGACTCTACACTCTACACACATCTCTCCACAATTCATTCGTCGCTCTTCTCTGTGACTCCCCATGTCCAAATCTCATCTGTCTCTTCTCTAATATCATGGACTCTAGTACAGCTAATAATATTAGGACGTCTATGTAGTGCTAGAACTGTTTGAGTATAACTGACTCTGGTACTAGATATAGAACTTGTGTGTAGTTGTTGCTCCTATTATAAATATTTAATAACTCGTCCAGATATTAGCATACAAATATACTGGACAATATAATAACACAGTTAAACTCCAATCCACACGTTGTATTTATTGTCTTGTATATAGTTCTTGTTATTATAGTCGTTAGTTTGGTTGTTGTATTGTATGTAGTTGTTGTAGTGTGTCGGGAGAACTGTTATAAACTCATAGCCCTACCACCGTAGTAAACCGTAGACACTGCGATAGACACTGTAAAAAGAGATTCTTTATTGTCGTTGTCATTCATAACGAGAGAAGAACATAATATTAGCATCACAAGTCACAAGTCGCAGTCTGCCCATTCCACCACTTGTCCTGGTTCATTTCTCCAGTGACTTTGTTGGTGGGTTGTTGATAGTAATTGTGAATTATCTGTGAATAAACCATTGATATGGAGCTTCCCGTCGACCAGCAGCAAGGAAGCAGCAATTTAGAGGATCCCGAAGATACTCCTGGTCCTCTCCAACGACTCTTGTAAGCCATTCACCTTTATATTTTACATCCAACACACTTTTCCTCTTGCTTTTACACACAATACCTATACCTAATTGTACCTATCTGTCTTTCCCCAACTCAAATTGTCCATTTATGTGTCTCACAGCAACACGCCTAAAATACAAACTTCCGTGTCTTCCACATTCTATATAATAATCCAAATCCTTAAATAGGTCCCTAATGGTTTACATTACGGATTGGAAGTGTAAATTTCTTGTATTATGACACTCTCACATATTATGTTCAAAATCAAGCTACACTAATTAACAGCCACCTGACACCTGTCTCTTACTATTAATTACTTTACAGAGAATTTGTTTTTCGGTAGAGACTTGTTGATATTTTCATATAGGTGACTGCAAATGAAAACAAATTTATATTTCACATGCCTACCTCTTGGGGTCATGGCTACATATTAAAATTATTTATTACTTTTTTAATGTCACAATATGATCGTTAATTTTCTCGAGCCTTGAAATTCCTGGTAATTTAATTAAACTTTCATTGGACTGCCACGGTGTTAGTGCGGAAGTCAATTTTTTGTGAGAAATGTATTTGTTTTATGATAAATTAAATTGTTTGTTTAATTAAGATTTCTCACAGGATATTACACAACTACCAAGAGGTTTTCTTAACAAAGTCACTGTGAAATTTATCCTTGTGAATGCTGCATTGTGTTATTTATTGCATTGTCTTTGAATAAAATCATTTCGACAAAATGATTCTTTTCTTCTTTGACTTTCTTTTTGACTTTGACGTGGAGTAAACTTTCTTTCCGCTTCTGTTTATTTGATGTTAGTGATACACTCTAATTAGGTTTTCGCCTTTTCTTCCTTTTACTCTCACTATGCGTGTCGCACAACAAAAGTCTTCCTTCCTTTCTCTTTTCCTTCTCCGTCTCATTCTTACATCTTTTCTTTGTCTGGAAACTGTAAAGTAGAGTATCACACAGATTCATTCAGAGCTACCATACCATATTGAATAATGACATACTAACAATACATGAAACACTATATGGGTTTACATAAATTTAATGCTTAGACACACATCTAAAACCATTCAAAGACATCGCTTTATTATAACTTCCATAGAGTTTTTATTCCCGATTCAAGTTGTAATTAAGAGTCCTCAATATTAATTTCAAGATGTGGAAATTTTGTAATGGCGTGCAATTGAGCTCATATACCTTGATGAATGTAATCTACTTTAATTTTTATTTGAGATGTATATTCAGGACTAATTACATGAATGGATTTTAATAAAACAAAAAAACAATCATTTTGCATACAATATATCCAACTATCTCACTTTAGGTGTACTCACTCTTTCGTATAAATTGTAGCAGCTGCACGCACAAAGTGTTTTATCTATTTGGGAGCATTTTCATGATTGTGACAAAATACTAAACAATGTGAAAGACTGAGAAAGATTTTATGAATTCTCGTCTAGTTTCATTACCACTACCTCATAATAAATTTCATGCGTTTATGGCTGAAATGAAATTTTGAAGTTTGAGTAAATGAGAATGTCAAGTAAACTTGGATCCCAAGTGAGTTTAGAATAATAAGAAGATTTGACGTTTACAGTAACTGAACTCACATATTGTAATTCTGATTTGAAGGGTTGCACAATAAACACGGACATGAGTACTAATAGTATAAGCAAACTAGAATGCTGGAGTAATTACTTGTTGTGGGTATTTGTTTCCTCGTTAAATACACTTGAGATTTACTGCTACTACTACATAGTTCAGCCATCATCATCAACTGTCATAAAGACAAATACACTCGAAAACCTCTCTTGATGTCTAATAGGAAGCTTCAAGTGGTTAAAATGTACGTTGGCCTCTAAACACACATCATATACTCTATGTCTACCACTACAACTTTTGAGGTGCATTATTTTAAAATTATGATCTGAAGAGAAGATGAGTAGACGCTTGTTGTCCCATCATACAACAACATCATCAAAAGCTAAACACTTCTTCATTTTCCTCATTTTCCTCTTCTTCAATCTCTCTCTTTCTATGTTCGTCCTTTTGTTTCCTTTCTTATTCTCTCTCTCTGTCGCACTGTGTATAGAAGGGAATTGTATGTGTATTGTGTATGTGTGTGTATGTGTCATAAATGTTACTATACATAACATATCCAGATATACGTACGTGTTTCCTTCTCTAATTTTGCTAGTAGTCTTAATACTCGCATGCACGATGTCTACTACAAATCTCCTGCTCTCATCACCATTCTGTGTATATTTTATTTTGATGGTTGCTTTGCTAGTAGGACATTATTGTCTAATGCTCCCGTGGCCATGCAATCTTGTCGGGAATGAATAGGATGCCATAGAGGACAAGACTACTGTAAAGACAATATTCTGTGAATGGTATAAACCTAGGTAGCTCCTACATACAATATATACCTATGTGAGTGTATGGGAAATAAATATAAAATAAAATAGAGTGAAAAGAGAAGTGCTTAGACGAGAACACAGTGAGATTTGAACTCATCCCCAGGCCACCTAATACTAATAGATTATTGTGTCGTCGTCTCGTACTTTTAGCCTGTGTCCTACTTATATTGTGATGTGGTGGTCGTCGTCGTTGTTTCGTGTACAAAATAAAGTTCTCGTTTAGTTTCCCCTTCTCCACTTATCATCGTTTGTACTTCATCCTCCTTCTGTCTCCAGCTTTCTATATTTTCTCAGATTAGTCTTTCAATTGAGTCTTTCATATTTTATTTGCTGTAGCACCACTGTTGCTTTCCTACTAGTTACTGTACTCTACACTTGCAATTTGCAAATGGCCTAGTTAAAATTGGAAAATTACTTTTGATGATTATTCCAGCAACTCTTATATGATTTAAGTATAGCATATTATCTAGTTCTTGTTTTACACAGAAGTCCTACTAATAGTTATGGGAGCATATGACTTGCGCTTGGTCGTCGCATCAAAGTCATCCTCGAACAAATAACGCTAAGTAAATTGCCATTCTCACAGAAATTCACGCTAATTCTGAAGCCACTGATGATGTGTGCAAGGTACAGACAGCAAGCAGGGAAACCAAACTAATCAAAAGCAAGAGAAATAATATTTTAAGCACACAGATCTGTGAGAAGAGGAGGAAGAGGTAGAGGAGGAGGAAGGGGTGGAGGAGAAGGGACGACCCTTGACAAATACAAGACTCTATGTCTTTTCTATTTGAACACTCAGCATCATTAGCATTAGCCGCCACTCCTATATTCTACGTATAATGTTTGCATTTTCAAAACTATATGCACATCTCTAATAACTAATACTAACAGACCCAGGGTATATGCTGTGTTGTGGTGGTATAAAATATATTTATTTACTAGCCAAACATTATGGTTTGTTAGCAATGTATAAGCTTACACAAAATATTATCCATCAGAGCAATAGCAATAATAGAGAGCTACTCCATTTGCTTGCTCTCCAACTAAAACTGACTATTACACTGCAAAAGCTCCAAAGTGAAAGGAAACCTAAAATCTTCAAAGACATTATTCGAAGTACAAGTCTTCGGTACAAAAGGAGACTGGCTCTGTGTAGTAGGTATATGTCAGTCGTAATACACGCCGTACACGCTTTCATGAACCATAAATAAATCCTTGTTCAACCATATAAGTTGATATGAGAAACAAATCCTCCAATTTATATTATATGCTAGCATTACAGTACCTAATACAAAAGTATAATATGGTGAGGTCGTTAAAAAAGTTGAAACTTGTATATTATAGGTAATAGCAGTAGTAATAAAGGTACACAATTAGTGGACCATGGACCTCAGGATTGCCTGTAACTAACTAAGATGGTAATACAGTGGAACGATAATGCTATTAAATTCGCAGACAGCTCCCATGAACGCACAATTATTGTTTAATTGTAAAAACCCACTTACACAAACAGTGCACACACGCTCCTTCGTCTTCCTTATCCATCCTTCCTTTGCATTTGCATTACTAAAATCACGATCCACGTCCCTGTGTTTTATTGTAGTTTAAGTAAGTAAGTAGGTAACTAATCTGCGAAATGTTGAGTGCCACTACGCTAATAACAAACTATTACCTACCAAGGTATGCATTATTTATTATGGAACACACTTGCTGTTAATACGCAATATATACTTACTGACAGTACGTCATGTAAATATAAATAATATGCCCAGTTCCATTAGTACATACAACAGAACAAAAGAGCTGTTTTTGTTGTGCTCGTGCTTAATAGAATACAGTCTAACTAATATAAATGTAATTTGCATTTTACATTGATAAAATGGATACATGGAGGATGGTTGTCTCATTTCACACTTATTAACTCAAGCCTGACTTGACTGGAGATTAGTGAGATTAACTAGTCTCAAGTTATTAATATTTTATCAATATTTATAATTTTGCCACACATGCTATATGTTGGTTGTGGATATACATGATATAGTCAACGTGTAGAAGGGTGGTCAACGTAGTCACCGTGACTTCAAGTGAACATCCCCCGAAATGATTTACATGGATTAGGAAGGTGTGTCGAAAACTAGCGAGCAAGGACGCCCACATTGTCATGGGCTTTTTTGCCCCTGCTCCTATCCTGGTGCTATTCAATGTGTACAACATGCACTTTCGTTTTCATTCATTTAAAAACCTGCTTGCTTACTTTGCTTTACTACCCAGACCTAATAACGCAACGGAAACAAAGTTTTAGTTTACTAACACAAAACAACTCAATGCATACATTAATGTGATTATGTATTATGTAATATTATTATTATTCTCTTTTAAAACTACTACTGCCATACTACTGCCAATTATTATTCACCCCTGTTCAACAATAGACAATTTATTCCTGTCCGTTGGTCAAGTACATCCAACACAAACAACCAAAGCGAAAACAACACAGGCAAAATCAAACTTCAAACGCAGTGTTATTTATTAGTAAACTATTCCAGTATACACCTTATATTGGTTTAGGTATATGCACCTAAAGTATAAGTAATGGTACAGAAGAAGGTCATCGTCAGTCATCAAATATGTATCCGTCTCTTCATCTGCCACGTTAAATTCATTCTTATGTTATTATTTGTGGCACACACTTAACTATTATTATATTACACACAAAATATTATTAGGTATATTACATGTATATTGAACATAGGACACATAGAAATCATCTAAGCATTGCCATTATGATTGTTTGAGATGATTTCTATGTTATATAACAAAACAAGGGACTCCAGTTCCCATTATATGCCTATGGTAGCTACTAAAGAACAACAAAACATAATTATGAATTAATCTTTACAGCACGCTAAAGGCGCAGTCAGAAAAGGAGAAAAAATGCGTACAAATGTAAACTCAATCTGATTACATCATCACGTCGTCGTGAAATACAAAACAAAACAAGGCACTACTTCACACAATGCAACATGTATGCACAACATAAAACATTCAGGAGTATATTATATATAAAATATATATGGTCGCTACGTCATTTCGTTGTAGAAACCGTAGAAAAAGGACAATCTCTCTTGTGATCAGCTAATGGCTCTTCAATTACATGACGCCATGTGATAAGACACTTTGTCCATTTTTATAACCACCTTGTTGCTCTTTTATATACAAGTGGTTGTTTTTGACTGTTGCAGTTTCGAATTGTACACTTTATGTCGGTGGCTATTTTTTGTTCTTTGTCAGTGTTAAAATATTGCTATGGTGGAATAGAGGCTAGTCATAATCGTAATACCATAAGAAACTCTTCTTTCATTTAAATTACTACGAGTAAATGGCTCATGGGAGTTTTCATTGTGCTGAATTATTATTGTGTATGTATATTTGTAGTTGGTTCATTGCGAGTTGCTTTTTCAGGCTAGTTGGTTTTCAATTTGAATTATGGGTGTTGATGTCGCAAACTAATCAAAGTAAGATCATTTTCCATTTAGACATTAATTTTTATTGCAGTATAAACACTTGCACACTCAGATACAAGTGGTTTGTGTACAATGCTAAATTAATGTTGTCATTATTCTTTAATCAGAGTGGTCCCGTAATACTGGAACTTAAATTAAACATTTCGTTTAAAAATTGTGAATTGGATCAATCTATAGAAAAGAAAATATTTCTTTGTATAGAAAACGATCAGTTGTTAGAATTGTGTCAGGTTATATAAAGAAAAACTGTTACTGTGTACTATTTCAAAATTCTGATTGTCTTTTACAGTAATATTTTGTGTCAACTTGCGACACTACATGCAATGTGCAGTATTTGTGAGAAAAAATCGCATCCACATTTTAATGCACATGAATTTAGCGGAACAGCAACAGGCAGTCGCAAGCAAGCAACAGACGCTGTGAGCAATAACGGTTTGAATGAAATGAGAAATTGTTCAGAAGAATTCTGTTGGATGCCATTCATGCTTCTTGTACTTTACTTTGACAAAAACGTGAAGTGTGATCAAGGCTATGTGATTTTTATGTTGAAAGAGTTGGGAAATCATATTTACTTTTTCCTTGGCTGTCATGCACTGGAAGTGTGGATGAAACGTGAAAAGTTAATGGAAATGTTAGTGGAAATTGTTTCATGACTGAATTGCAAATTTTTTCTGCTTAGTGTCAAATATTGTGCAACGTATTTGCCATGGAGTAGAAGAAACCCTCTCTGGAAAATAAAACACTTGAATATAAAATATCGTGGGAATATGAATTTATATATTATATGATTTTGACATGGGACACAATAAGACGCGCTGCTTTTTATTATTAGCCTTTTATTTACCTTAAATGCTTTATATGGATTTTGAAAGACAATTGTGACCTCATTTATTTATTTATGAGCCATAAGTATTAAGTTTGGGTATTTTCATTTATTTAGTAGAGCTGGAAATAGAATCTTAACGAAATATTATGTGTACGTGTGTGTATCACGCACACTCTTTGCCTATAGTAGCTCTATACACTTGTATATGAATGAGACGATATTTATTCGCAATAATAGTACTTGAAATTGAAATGTAGTGCGAATAGGATCCCTGTAAAAGCTTCAATGTCGTTTCAATCGGCTCTTCCTGTGTGGGTGAGAGACAGAACCATTTAGTCAAGAGACGCATGCAGGCACATAGATGAACTCTTTTGCTCTGTGTGTCTCTCTCTTCAATATTTTCTGTCAATCTACCCGGAGTGAGTAGTCGAGTGTACATGATCGGCATATTCTAATTCTAAAGGGTGTACTCTTACTTCAAAAATATTGTTGAATATTACGTAACGACATAGTTGGTTTTTTATAACATGTAGTACATGTATAAAATATACAGGACGGCATGGAAGAACCCATTTAGAATACTACAGCACAAGTACTTTTCGTAAATACACATGGCATTACATCATTATAAGGAATTACAAGTCAGCTCAAGTAGATTTTAGTGTAAGTATATAGCAGACTCACATTTACACTTTAATGTCGTGGTGGATATTTACAAAGGGGCTTTTGACTGTAGCTCGACTGGAATAGAAAATAAAATGACTAGGAAAAGTAAAGCATGCCAAGCCTACAATAATCCAGAAGCAAAAGTAAATCTCATCTCATCAGAGTACATCACAGAATTTGTTAGCCATAGTTCAGTTTCACAGAGATGTTCGTTAACATCGTAGCAGCATAAATGTATTTAGTATTTTCTATGAAAATATTCAAACCTAAGATGTGTTCATTATGATGCGGTTGTTGGATGCTCTTGTCACAAGGAACGCTGTTGAAATCGAACACTCAGTTCCTTGCAGTCTACAAACTCTGTGGCGAATTCAACATTGTATCTCTTACAATTTCTAGCTACTTAGCTTTTAGTCTCCGAATTACTG
Source organism: Pogonognathellus longicornis (assembly GCA_034694085.1). Classification (NCBI taxonomy): domain Eukaryota; kingdom Metazoa; phylum Arthropoda; class Collembola; order Entomobryomorpha; family Tomoceridae; genus Pogonognathellus; species Pogonognathellus longicornis. The sequence goes on from JAQFYB010001708.1 coordinate 15,064, forward strand.
TCGTAGCAACAGCCATTTCCACATTTTTATTAACTTTCCAACAGTTCTATTTCTATAATAATATCTGAACACTGCCTGTTTAGCTACATCATGCTCAATGCATGTGGATATGCTAATTCAACCTGCTAAAAGAATTATGTGTACATTAGATATTTCTAGATGTATAATAATATTATAGTCGTAATGGTGGAGTAAATGGTAAAAGTCAAGAGTGAGTCTGGCAGTCTGCTTTTATTTAATTTCGTTTCCTTCATTATTGTCGTCATGTGAGGTTGTGAGGTAAGTATACACATACGATGTATATACGAGTGGAGTAGATATACATGTACGATCTATAATTGAAGAGTTTGTTGGATTTTTACAGCCGACATCTTGTCTTCTACTTCCTTGAAAAATAAAATGGGGAATGTGGATGTAAATGTCCGATGAAAATAAAGTGAATAGTAAATTACATTCTATTTTTCATGAAAACATTACATGCTCCTTCTAATACTAGTCTTCTTCTTTTCTCAACTTTTCTGTCTTTTTTGGCTGTGGAGTGAAAAATATGTTTGAAGGGGTAGATTCTCATCATCAGATTCTTCACCCGCACACTCAAGCAGACGTCAAGGCAATTCAAGACTGGCTTATGTAATATCTTATGTAGTTCGCTAATTTCCCTGCCGACGCTTTAACGCAATGGTAGTGTTATAGAGCCAGTTAGTATTTCTACTTTCAGTTGAGTCTTACACAGACAACAAAGTAATGACAACGATGAACTCGAAACGGTCTTAATTGAATTTCTTGCTCGACGAATCAGTCACATTCTGGAATGTCTCTTGCAGTAACTAATACTACCTAAAGGTACACTTCCATGTCACCTTTAGCACACCACATTCCCCAATTCTACTTTCTACCTTTTTTCCGACACTTTAACGAAACTCAAAACGTTCTCGTCAATTTCAGACTTCAATTTTATATTTCATAACAGCAGCCATGCAAGACTTGACAGAATAATTATTACATAATTAAATTCGAAGCTCCAAAGTAAAGCTCATACTTTCTTAGTACGTACTACCAATAAAATCATCTTAACTCTTTCAAGTGGAAATACTTGTTTCCATGTAGATTTGAGTACCTAGGTGTATATAAAAATATACTCACCAAATAAATATTAGTTCAAGCATTATGCATTAGAAAATTCACTAAAAAAACTCCGCAGGGTTATCCTATGCCCAATATTATTTATATTATTATGGCAGGCAATGTCTCTTCACTGTCTTCACTCTATCCTGTAATAGTCATGAAAATGGATTATAGAGTAAATTTTAATTTGTAAAATGGAAAGATTATTCAGTACATTTCATACATTTTAGTTATTAAGTGTACCTACCTAAATATTTTTTAAGTATATACACTTAGAAATGATTGCTTTTTTAATTTCCTTGTTCAGTTCGTCGTTATATGTAATTGAAGTAAGTGTTATTTTCTTTTAAAGAGCAATGGTATAGGAGTTAATCAAATTAACCTACTTGTTAGACAGATTTTTTGCGCTATTAAAATCAACTCTTTAAATCGGCAATTATAGCTATTTAGTATAACATTACTAAATAATATTACCTATATAGGTATAATATAATTTTAGTGATTTGTTGTGGGCTGTGGCCCTTGAATAAACATTAATTCTATCTATCTATAATATAATTTTAGACTTCAGACATTTAGTTGCTTTATAGAACGTTCATATTTATTGTGAAAAGACCAAGCACACCACCTTTACACATATCAAAAGCATAAAATATTATAAACGAATTAATAATAGGATTTCAGAGATACAGTTACATCAACAACAGGTTCTACCTCCTACGTGAAGGCCAGGCTGAAAAGATTTATTTTTAAGCTTGATGAAAGTAGCTTTGAATAAATCCAGAAAGGTTTGTTGAGTTTTGCGAAAAAATGAATACATAGAAAAATCATAAGATAGAGAAAAATGAAGTAAATAGGTAGCGATTCTTTTGCCTTGAGTTTCCTTTGAATGATCTGTAAAACTTATTTTGATTTCACCTGTGCAGTTCTAATTGTATGTGTGTGAAAGAAGGCAACGAAATATGATTGGGTAGTTTGGCAGCCTGGCAACGCTACTGGATAAAAAAAGTTTGTTGTGTAAAAGCATATCATAAGTTACAATATCGACACAACTCGATCACAAACTATAAAAGCATCCCTTCATTTGATTTCCGAAATCTTGCAAACTTTATTTCGTTGCTATAATCTATTTATTTTACAAGTCCAGGATATAGTAGGATGTTTCATTAAAACTTCATGTTACTTTTCCCTATATAATCTCTTCGTTCCAACCAATAAATATATGGGAATATAATATTGCAACATTGTAAGCAATGTTATTTTATTACCTATGTAAACATTTTTACCGTATGTATCTATTTTGTGCCAATATGTAACTTGTAGTTATAATTTATTAACCATAAATTTGCAAACGCTAATTGCAAAACAGCACTTTTAAGTTTTGAGCTAATTGAATATACCTAACAAAAATGCTAGGGATAACTGAATATTTAAAATCTAGGCATATGAATATACAAGACAAAAAAGATTACCGTAAATTAAATGAAAAAATTATCATAATAATATTATGTAGCATATTTAATGTGTATAGTCTTGAAACACCATTCCATTTGGATTGTAAATAATTACCATAGAATTTATCAATTGTTTCATGAGACTGTACTGAGTGTACTGTTAGTATATAGTAAACGCATATTACACTCACATTAGTTATAATATTAATTATCCACTGTTCTGAATAATAGCCAATCTGCATAAGTTAAAACACTCCGGCATTCAAATTGTAACTACATAAATAAACATTTTATTGTTAGTTATGAGTTTACAAGTGTATATCAAATAACATTACTGGCTATGTTATTTTGCTGAAACTCATGTCCAATTTTAACTAGGACTATTTTTAGAGACAATTACTATGTACTCCAGCTTCAAATGGTACCATGTTCCCTTATTTGAGTATTATGCAGTAAAAATCACACAAACACTCTCCTTAATAAAACTCACCTTTTAAAAGGCATCTCCAACTTCTCTCAATGCTGGCAAGTCATGAACTTATAATTAGTGCATGATATTTTTATTGTATTCAAGCCACTCCATTAATATTATGTATCACGTATTTGACAATTCGCCTGGAAAACCTAATTACGTTATGCCAACTTTTAAATTTCATGTGCATGAACAACCCAGATTCATTTTTCCAGTTCATACTTCCAACTTCATACATCTCAAAATGTTTCCTTCACTTAAATTGAATAAAACTGGATTTATTTCTATTTATTTCAATTTATTTGTTTGTTTGTTGTTAGTCATATTTTTACAAAATATTTGCTTGTTTGGAATTTGCAAAGAACTTTTAAACTAGCATACGATTGCATGAAATTGTCCTTTGGTATTGTATCAAAGGTGAATTTCGGAGAAACCAGGAAAGCAGACTTTGTGTTAGATGCTCTTTATGCTTGAGGACTTTGAGTAAAGAATTTTGAAGAACAAATTGAATACTGCTGTAGACTAAATCAGACATACTTCAGGCGGAGTACATAGATATGGAAGTTTTTTGGATTCCACTGTATTTGATTGTGTATGTGTATGAATCCTTGATCATTAATAATAAGTGTGCAACTTTAGTTTATTGTGCTGTGCATAGGCGTAGCCAGGATTTGGTGTCGTGGGGGGGGGCAAACTCAAAACATGGGGATGGGGTATATATGTCCTCATTTTTGTAATAAGCGTGAAAAATTTGAGCAAATATGAACATAAAATACATATAAGTCGCGCGTAGCGCGAAAACTTTCTCGATTTTTGGTACTTTTTGGTAAAATAACATATTTTTTCCGGATTTCGGGGGTAGGGCAATTGCCCCCTGGCTACGCCAGTGGTGCTGTGTTGCAAAGGCAGTAAATATGAATAACAGTTTTGAGAATTTGCGAAGTATTGTCGTTTTGCCTGTTTGTTAGAAACGATCATTAGAGAGGTGCATCGGAGTTACGAAGCGAAAGAACACAATAGTAATATTATTATTTGTTCGTTTATTTATAGTTATTGGTTTCAGTTGGTACTTGCAAAGACACACCTATAACTAATAACTAATAAGATACTGTATTGTAGTTATTATGTTTAAGTTGGGAGTTGGAAAGCGAAAGGGTTATAAAAATTGTATTAAATACGAGGAAAACTAAAGTCAGAGAAAAGGAGGTTATTATGAAGGAATCCTTGTGAGATATATGACTTTGCGATGATTGCGAGTTTGTGTAAGAATTGTGAGGAAGCTGGAGCGACAGAAAGTGTAAAACGATTCCTGTCATATCTCTTTGAAGGCATTGTGTAATATAATAATGATGCCTGCCTTCTGAGCAATTCTCGAGCTGAGCTCATTATTTCCGAGACAGGTCCCTTAACAGTATCGTCATGTTTAGTACGACACACAATGCGATATGAAGAAAAGTAGCTGGAAGCTGAGTTTAAATTGAGCAAAAAATATTTCTTATTCGTACTTATAATAATATGCACAACACGTACATTCGAAACTAGGAATTTTAATAGCTTTGCTTGGCTGGGATCTTTTAGATTGGCTCCAGTCTGGATGACCTCCATGTATAACATTTGTGCACATTAGTCCTGTAGAAAATAAGAAGGAAGAACTTCTGCTTCTAACAAAAATGACGATCATATTTTATTTTACCAGCAACAACAACCTAGCAACACTCTGCCACACAGATAGGCATCGAATACAATGGAAATTATAACAGGAAGGTCTTTCCCTTTTTTGCTAAACTTTTTGCTCACACTACCAACTACTACTAATGCTCGTATAATCTTTAGATAGTGTTGTTGCTACTCAGGACGCATACAGGCTCCATAGTACACCAGCCACAAAACTAATGGAACATCTTCCCTTATGTGTATGTTGTAGTAAAGTCTCTTCATAGTGTCATTGAGTTGCCATGCCGCCACTATTTTCACTATGGGCTTTATGTGTGTAATAATTTGAAATATATTACAAATGGGTGTGAAAATGTATTTGGTTGTTATCTGGTTGTATATGAACAGATTGAAGCTGCTTACACAAATTGTTTCTCACATAATATTCGTAATATCCATTCTTAACAGACATGATCTATTCGAGATTTATGAATCTTGCAAGATAATTAATATTCACCCGACCCCCAAAATTTTGGTCATGAATAGGAATAACTAATTGGGAAGAAATGTCGATTTAAGTCAATGGCATACAGATAATACTGATACAATGAGGGAACCGATAACGAAATGCGATTTCCAAGTCAGTTAGATAGCTATATAGACTACAAGACACTAATAACTGCTTCATTATTCGTAAAGGATGAATTCTAATTACGATGTTCTTTTCATTCGCATCAAACATCTCCAGAGATTTCTATAATTTTTCTAATCGAAAAAATTGTAGATAAACGACTATATTGATAACATGCACTCATAACTGATGAAAATGTGGAACTTCGTCGTTGCGTTTCTTTGTCTGGTGAATTTTACTGACATTCTCTTGTACAACAACTGAAATTTGAACGGTAGTGGATGATATATTTTGTCCAGGTATTATAATATACAGTTATGTATGTACAGTATTATGTACAGGTATTATATACAGATGTTGCCATTTTGTATTTCATGTTGAGATTTAATAGACCTTTCCAAAGTTCATTTGTTGAGACTCTTAAATAATTATACCAGGATTTGTCTTAACTTAGGGAGTTCGTGTAATAAGATTAACTGACATAATACTTCTGTAATAATATTGCTTGCAATCCTTTTGTCCTTTATTTAGTACTGCAGGACGCTTTATATTTCTTTTGATATTGCAACACGGTCTCCTTTACAATATTATTAGTCGACGAATCCTCGGTATTATTAGTATGAAATATGTAAGTATCCCTGCTAAAATGGAAAGCAGAAAGGATGAGCAAAACTTTAATAAATAAACGAGTACAGTAAATAGGATTAAATTTCGCTAATGATGTTAGTTTTTGACGAAAAGTATATACCTAGTTCAAATACGTCACAATTGAGTTCTACTATACTGTAGGAAGAGAATGTGACATTAGACACACAGCGACACAGCCGACTAAGAAAGGATTACTGCAAGTAACATATCAGCGGGTATTAGCGTTAAAATATTGGAGCACGTCGTGTTTGTATAAAGTTCCTACACAATTAATTCTCCAGTTTAGGTCTCAATAGAAATATTATTTTATTTCAAAACTCTCATCGCAATAACAATATACCATGTATAATGAAACTCTTTTAATTAAGGGATAAACCATTACAAAACGGATATAAAAAAGCATTTTCCTACATTCTCTATAAATTCAATGGTGCAATAGTTCAACGGTATTATCGCAGTGGGCCATTGGGATTTTAGCTGTTTCATGGAGGCCCGTGCCTTTATGTTACAGTGGACCATTTTCAGTATCACAAAGTGAAATTATCCTTCTCATTAATTAAATGACTGGTTGTGTGGCACCTGAGTAGAATCTCAGTTGCATCCGTAGTGCTAAACGTCATGGAGGAGTTAACTAATTGATTTTATTTTATTGGAACTTAACCTTATTCAATTATCCCTGCGTTATTATCGTCGGGGCCGACAGACACACAGACAGATCTTTTTAATAATAAAAGCATTGAAGATGCTTAAGTAATTACTTGTGACATAACTATATAAACTGCACAAAGTCAACAACAAACAGAAGAGATGAAATCATACACCTTGTAAACATTCTAAATATCATTTATAAGTTCTTAAATTGTAAACACATTAATGTTATAATACTTTGGTAATGAAGCAAATAAGGACTTGTTGAGACAAAGATTTGAAACATATAATACATTACATTACATAAATAAAAGCACCAAGGAGACAAAAGTAACTTTATTAACGAGAACTGAATAAGCACTTCGTATTTGCGATTGTAGCAGTTGTTTTGTAATTGAAATATGAAACCCCTTTCGACATTACTTGGGTAGTAGTAATGACAATATTGAATTGGATACATTTGTATCTACAGATATGTACTTGTGAAAATAAATATCCCTCTATAAATATACATGAAATTAAATTAGAAACCATTACATGTTTAGATGAACTAATGTTTAGAACTTTGTTTTTCATATTTTCTTCATCATTAACGAAAGAAATGTTATTTAAGTTTAGTAGGTACTAGAGGTGTAAACGGGCAGATATTTTCCAACTCGAACTCGCCCGAACTCGAAAATTCAATGCCCGAACCCGACTCGAACTCGGAAAGTTTAAGCCAGAACCAGCCCGAACTCGCCCGAAACCGACTCCCTTCTTGCATTACATATGATTAAATGAATAATAGTTTGTACATTTGTTGCCCGAACTCGCCCGAACCCGAAACAGCGGCAAAGTTTTGCTGCCCGAACTCGCCCGAAAACGAGTTCGGGCGAGCGGGCAACGAGCTGGCTCGGCTCGTTTACACCTCTAGTAGGTACCTATTTCATTTTACCATTTCGTCCCAGTTTATGGATGTGCAGTGCACTGCTAGTCCATTCTCTTGAGACGTTGAATTTATAGTAAAATACCACAAAACGTTTAAGTAGTCTCATGAGATGGAGTTTGCTAAATAACATTATTTTATGACCCAGCCTCAAAAGGTTTTAGTAGATCAAATAATAATATACCTTGTGTATATGTATTGTATGTTTCTCCGATGCTCCGTAAATATACGTATTGCTTTTATTAGTACTTTACAAATATAATGCACAATCAGTGTAAATTCAGCCAAGTGTGGGAATTAACTTGTGTAACTAACTGGATTGCATTGTGAGCAGACACAGCGTTAAATGGCAATGCGGGTTTTGTTACGTTATACAGTAAAAGATGAACTCTTCATGCAAATGACTTGATTTGACACTTGAATAAAATTGAACTATTGAACTTTGGTGTGGGGAAAAGCAAGGATTTGTACAACCTAGAAATAGAATTAACAATATAAGTAAATAAGGTATGAAAAGTTTCTCCTGTTAATGTCATACAATAATCATGAAACATAATTTGACCCATTGTGAATTCCGAGAGAACGAGTGCAAAACGAAGAAACGTTTTCCGCAAAGTGTGCTCACATTTCCCAATGCTTCATTACTGCATTTCCCTTTACACGAAATACATAGTCCTGTTTCCATGCAAAATCACTCACACTTTTACATATTACTTTGTTTTACCCCACCAAAGCGACTGCCTATGCTAATTGGCAGTGTAAATCGCTGTCTCGCTTCATCACAATTATAACTGAAGTTGAAAATAGCCTCAACAAAAATGCTGAAGTTAACACCAGATGTTAAGTGCAAACATTTATCGCAGTTAACAAATGAAATGAATTTTGTTTTATCCAAATGTACAAATATCAAATAGTAAACGTTGTTATTAAATATGAAATTAGTTCCAACTTTGTTCAAGTGTTTTCTTACATTGCTATTTTTTCGAAATTTGGGATAGTTCAATGATCGAACGGCTGAATAGCGAAACGGGTGGATTAAATGATTGTGTGCAAATGAAATATATGGAATATGTAACATGGAATTAAAAAATCGTCTCAGATACATGGCAGATGAGATTTTCTTATATAAAAGACTTTAGTATTCATATTCATGAAGTCTTGACGCTTGTGATAAGCAAGATAAATATTACTGTTGTAAACAGCCATGTCAACGACAATAAATCTTAAGCACTGCACGCTACTTGTCCATGGTTTCCATTGTTGGACCAACCGTGGGAGGTAATTAAAACAATTATTTCGCCGATTAATTTTTACTACTACTAAAAACAAATTTAAATGTACACACAAAAAGACCTTGGGTAATATCAGTTGAATTAGTTGTACATTAGTAAAATAATGCATATTCTTTCATGTGTTGTACGAGACAACTTTTTATTTCTGCCGGTAAAACGGAATGAAATAATGTTCCCTGCTCTGCGGCGTGTCACTGTGCGTTCAAGTGTTACCCGTTTTTTTCTCAAAGACTTGTAGCACTATAAAGTGTATAAAGGACAGTATTTATTCGCATTATTTGGATTGGGACACAGTAGGGGTAAGGTGGACTGCTAATTGTGGTGGTGTGACACTAAGACTTGTGTTATTGAATGTGGTGTGGTACTCGAGCAAGTTTAGACTTCCGTAAAAAAGTATTAGGCCAAAAATAGTTTGTGGCAGTGACGGGATTTGGATACTCTCATGGACCAGACGTGCAATCTAATTGAAGAGGGAGATTACAAAGAGGACTGGTGGATGCAGAGATCCCCAGTTCCCCTCAGACTTCTTTTACCCTCTACTAAAACCAGATTTATTTTCGTCGACTGCCAGTCGAGAAACGATATAGGTCTCACATAATTTGAATCTGGCATGCATTTCTTTTCTACACGCTCTGCCTGTGCGTTTGAACCTTCTTACTTTGAGCTTGGTCAGCATCAGCACAGTCTCATCTGTCTGAGGCTCTAATAGTCCGTTCTTGTATTTATTTGTGGCTTGATTTGCGTTTGTCTGTCTGTGTCTACGCTGCCAGTCTGTCTGCTACTTAACGGAATTTGTTTTCCAGAGTGCTTTACTCTCTGAACTCTGACGTGAACCTAAAAAATAAACACAGGTATGTCTTCTTATATAAAACATACATATAATTCCTATTGCTAATTCTTCTTTCCTGTCGCCTCTATTATACCATACTCTATTCCATTCTCGCAATTTTATAAACCAACGTGTGTAGAGTTATTCATGTAATACACGAGAGTTTGTTTACCGGCAATTACACTCAAATTAGCAGTTACACAGGTAATTACAATTCCAGTTAACGCAATAGGTGCGACATGATTAACACAATAAAAATAATGCTGTTTATTATTGTTTTCAAAATAACGTAACCATACAATGTTATGATCTTGTAATAATATTTTGCACCTAGCTTAATAATCTAATAATCAAATGCATTTCTAATTGCATTTTGCATCTCAGTAACAATATTTCTATTAGTTGTTAGTTTGCACTTATAATATTGTATGGATATGTTCATTGTCTATTCTTTTCATTGTATTGTCGTATGTAACCTTTCAGGACACGTGGAAAATATGTTGTCCTCATTTCAATGTAATAGGTACAAAAAATCATACACTGCAACATGTGTTTTGTCATTTTATACACATGTATTTCAGTTTGCATAGTACGTAGAATTTTTTGCATGCTACAATTCGGGCACACCAAACAGCGTGATTATATTACGTGACTATACGAAAACTTTAATACGAATATAGCAGATTTTTAGATTTTGTTAGTGAACAACCGGTTTCATAAAGTACACTAAGTTTTAGATCGTGAACCACTCGGCTAATTTCTCATTCATCTCGTTGATATACTGCTTTACGAAAAATGAAAAGATAATATTGGGAATACTAAATATTTTCATAAAGTATTGAAGGAAGTTGTAATAATCAATATTTGCTTATGAAAAATAAGTAGAAAATGTTCTAAGTGAATTATAACACTGTATTTGTATGGCAAATCTGATTTATATACGAACTACCAGATTAGTTTAAAGTGGACAAGTTTACCATGTACTCTATTTAATTAATAATATATTCTGTATAAATTGGTCATGAAATACCTTAAATACCGATAATTCGTGACAACTTGATTGCAATTCGTATTACCAGAGTCTGCAATATCCTCAATGGCTTCATAACACAGAAAATAAATATTTTACATTTAATTTTGCAACTCTGTCTTTAAAAATGTTTTGATAAAATACAACGAATTTGGAATAGTTATTAGTTAAGTACAAATTGGAAGAAACGAAGTTAAAAACAGCATATTGTCCTAGATTTGTTCAAAAATTTCATCAGTATGCACTAAACAATTGTAAAAAAGTTTCCAGGGGTCATACAACATTATAACCTTAGAATATGACATGAGTTTCTTTCACTTTTCGAATGATACCCACGACAAAGCTAACTCTAGTATTACCGGTGCCGGCACATTAATAAGTTCATGGCAGATAGTGTAAAATACTTCAGCAGTTCATTTAGGAGATGCTCCCCGAAATTGAATCTCTAGCCTGGTTAGTGTCACAAAATATTTGTATGAATTTTAATTGCATATGGAGTAATGATAGAATATTTTTGTAAAGTCTATGTTATATACAAATCATGGTATATTATATAGGTGTGTATTCTTGTGTTGTAAAATACATGAAGTCACCCGTCTTTATTGGGGCACGCATATCAATATCATTGCATGATTTTATTCTGACAATTTCATTGTATTCATTTTGAACCTAGTGGGTGGCAATTTTAGAACAGCGTGCAGTCTAGTAAAAAATAATACATTTCATCCTTATTTTCGTTACTTGGATTAACTTTTTATGGAAAGTGTAAGTAAATACCTAATGAGTCAAGCACTTTTGTACGAAATACAATTTTCAGCTTTATGTACATTTTACAAGACTGCATTGCATCGCTACTAAAAGACATGTAATAAAACGACTTTAAAATAAGTCTCCATAGATTAATGAAAATGAGAGAGTTATTGAAGAACTAACTAAGCGTGATAGTTTGTTGTCTTGGCTGGTTTAAATGAATGTGGCATGCGCATGCATGGTGAGTTGTGTGTGGGAGCTCAATTATGGTGTCTCTAAAAATCAGGCCGCACTTCGCACTACAATGCAATAATGCTATCTTTGACCAAACATGTGCGCCATGTGTGCTGTATTTATTTATTGTAATGCTAATAATATTACTATGTTTGTCTGGAGAGGAGTACAATCAAAGTCAAGCATTTTGTCTAACAATGAGAGACTGTTCTAATATGCAGAGTGTATTAAAGCAGGGACTCCCTACTAGGGAGAGACGTTGTCAATTTTTTCTTTGTCAATGCTCTAACCTCAGCTAATCAATTACTAGAGGAATTCCTTGCAGTTACTCGTAGTTACTTAAAGTCCTTGCAGTTACTAAATCTAAACAAGAGAATTTTTGTGGCACCCGAAATAGTTTAATGTGTAATTAAGCTAATTAGGGTCTTCAGACAGTATGCTATCCCTTTTCATTCTGTAATATAATATTAAAATTAAAATTTATAATCAAGCTGATAAATAGTTTGTTTTTTACATGAGTAAAAATGATGCATTGAGCAGGTGAGACATTAAATAATTTGAAACTTGAAAGTAATGAAGATTTTTTCAATTGCTTTGATTGCTCTTCCACAAACATACAGGTGCATGGAGTACAGATATAGCATTGTTGTGCAATATAGTTGTAAATTATAAAGTTTGTTTATTTATACAACTATTATTTATACACATTATAATGAGTTATGTCTAATGTCTCAGGAGTAATCCCCATGCCAAGTAATTGAAGCTTGCCAATGCATTTGATTAGGTACACTGCATTTACCTATAAAAAATTCTCATGCGACGTACATGTGCAACCATATATTTATATTAAGGTGAGGCGCTTAATATTATGCGGATAAATATGTGATGGAGCTACGACATGGAATTTATTTCAACTTGCTAAAAATAGCTGTGTAAATACCATGTCATCGTATGAAGTATAAAACTAGTATAAAGTAGTTTCAAAGAAAGTTTCTTAATATAACACAATGAGTAAGTTGTTAAATGTAGCTGGAGCTGAAGATGTTTTTGATGATGAAACTGCACGTCGCACAAGTTTCCAGGAGTCATATATATTAATATCATCGTTCCCATTACAAGTAATTAAAGAAGTGACATGGTAACTATGTACACGAAAGAAATGTCTAGTTTCACTTTGTTCATAATATACAAAGTTGGACAATCTCTATCATTCATTACATGTCTTCATGCAACGCTTGTTTATAAATTAGAAAAAGTGTTTTGCTGCTTGTAATTATATTATTGATTTTTGGTGACAAACTTAAAGTAGAACAGTATTGTCAAGCTTGGATTAAATTTGAATATTCAAAACAGAAAGACTTATACATTTAGTCAAGTCTTCAACACCTCTTTTGAAGTTATATTATTTTCTTGTTCTTCCTTGTTATGAGTAAAACGTATTTTGAAAAAAAATAAGAAAAAACAGCATAAGACGTGCATGATTTTAACTTGGCTGATTTCATGTTGCACCTCTCCTCGTGTCAATAATCATAAGTCAAGAACATCAAGGAACTTCCTTGTGTACCGATTTATTGTACTGATCTATTTTAATACATGTAGAATTTGATGAGAAATATGACATAAGTAAAGCACAAAAACAGGAGTTCTGCTCTTGCAATCAATTTATTCTCATGTCAATAATACGGTTCATATTACATCATTATTTTCTTATTAGTAGTTATAGGAAATCATATACATACAAGTTTGTCTCTTATTACACTATTAATTAAATTTTTTCATGTCTTCAATCCGAGAAACTGATATAATATAACAGTTTGTTTTTGCAAATAAATTGGCAAAGAAATTGGCAAAGAAAAATACGTTTTTTTGTAATATGATCTCTTATAATATACTATATATATTATGAGCCTTATTTTCCTTTTGAATAGAGAATGATACTTGTCTGTAAACACAATTGCTGAATGTAATCATTACTTGTAGGTCTTCACTCACATAGATATTTATTGTTCACTATGTGCTACAATATTTTGTTGTCTACTATGGAATAGAACTTTAAAATGGTCGTAACATAATATTTACTTAGCAGGACAATATTATTGTATTATTCGAACAAGAAAATAAATTGTCGAGACATTTCGGTTAGTGAAAAGTTGTGTTTCTGTGTATAGGTACTGCGGTTCCATCAAAATTCATGAGCTTATTAAATAGATGAGATACCATGAGGTTTTTGAACTCGATGCTACGGCAGTCAGCAACAAGTCTGTGTGTAATTAATTTTTAACACTGACCGTGCAGTACAAATATTGTAGATTCACATACGCGATGGTCGCTGATTTTGCTTCCAAATTTTGCTGTGTAACTAGTGTAGTAGATGTGAATATGTGAATATAAATAGATGAGACTTTATATAAATAACTATGACACTCTAAAGCGATTAGTTTTTTGTCTGTCCTTGTGTTATACTCAGTGTGTCTGCGTACAACTATTATGACATGACATTTATTTACTCCACTTGTTGAATATTGAATGCATATTATGGAAAACTTTTTACATTACGTTTCTTTCTTAGTGCAACTCGTGAATTTTATTACTCACTAATAAATGTGTATAAAACGAATGATACTATTAGCACAACTGTGTCAAAATATGCTAAACACACATTTTTAAAACTTTCATTACAATAACGCGGTTAATACTTTGATAGTAGTTTCCTGCCCTACCCTTCTCCAATCACATGGATGAATAAAAGTTATTTTTGTGTGAGCATAAATAATTCAATAATATTTATCTAAATGAAGGTAGGTGCTTAATATTTTCGCTCTGTTAAATGTCTACGGTAGAATAACAGCTGCAGCCGTTTCTTTGTAATTTATTTGTTAGTTCGATGTTGAATATAAAAGTTTAATGAGCAGTAGTAAGCAGTAGGTACTCTAGGTACCTACTGCGAGAAATGAAACAGGCCGAGGCCTCTTTATCTTACTGAAACTGCAGTCGCAGCAGTGCACACTGGAGAGGATAATAAGGGTATACAATACATAATCGTTTCAATTTTTGATTATAATCAAAAGTGATTTTTTCTGCACATTTAGTGCTCCGATTATTTATGTGATTATAATTGAAAGTGATTAAAATTTATGGAGCGGTATTTACAAATAAAATTTAATTCCAGATTCATAACTAAAGATTAATTATTTTAAATCATGCCCAGAAGATTAGTGAAAGTCAGTGAAGAAACAGTAAGTTGTGTTCATAGTGTAATGCATTAGTTTGGTCCGTCCGTTCTTATGCTATCTTGAACACAAGGATGTGTAAACAGTACAATGCAATGCAGTACTAGTGAGACATTGGGGCTTTTCAAATGCTCCGAGTTAAAATCTGTTAAACTTCTGCGAGTTAAGAATTTATTGTGCATTTGAACGA